>JAHWFP010248302.1:22843-37352 GCA_023313725.1 Lithobius niger
AATGTGCGATAGAAGCGAAGCATGTTCCTAGTATTAATATTTATTTCACATGGGCTTGTTGTCCCGTCATCCGTCGCGTGCGTTGTACACTCTATGCAGGTAACCAGCCAGAAAACATATCGTAGAACTATCCTTTTTTTTATAATCACTATAACATCACTGGAACGCACGCTGAATATCTTTACTGTTAACATTTCTCACGTTGTAAGTCATTATTGTATCACTAGGTTGTCCAGAGCGATCTGAGAAGCTTTTCAATTTTTTTCTATCCCACTCAACTTCTGGTTATGGCTTTTTACGTCGATATGCTAAAACACTTCTCGGGTCACGCTAGACAACGTACGAGCACAAATAATGACTTCGAACGTGAGACAAGTTATCAATGAAGACGAGCGGCGCGGGTTCCATTGATGATTAAAGTGCTTATGTTTAAAATTTAATAAAACTCAATTGTTCTACGATAGGTTTTCTGGCCAGTTTCGTCCCTTTCATTATATGTATAGACTCTGTAATCTGTATCCGTGTGACGTGCGAGCGTCAAGATGCCAAGTCCCTGTGATTTAGTCATACCAAAAATTTGCTTTCTCTAATCTGCATCCGTCATTTTTCAACATTAACAAGAGAAGCAGCTGAGGGCTGAGGCTAATGATTGCTATAAACTTATGGTAAAGCTAATTGTTCCTCACTTTTTTTGTTAATAGGTGGTCCTTGAACTTGTGACAAATGTCCGAAAAGATTTGCTTCCTACAACGGTTTCCGAAAACACCATTATGAACAAACGGAACGATACAAATGCTCGATCTGCGGAAAATGCGAACGGCGCTTTGCAGCTCTAAGTGTGCGATATCTGCTTTAATATCTCCATTTTTGTCCGAGACAAACATTTTAAAACGCAAACAACGTATACATGACCAAGGGCCCAAGCAGATGTAAATTAAGGTTCTGGTTGCATAACACACTTTCACATTGCCAGGAATATCAATCGTTAGTTGCATGATAATTGCAAACAAAATGATAAAACTTCATTGTTTCAAGCTGTATATGTGTTCTAACGTACAAGCCTGTTAATTTTATTTTTAAAAAAGGTAAATAAAATTAGAAATTTGCTATTTTGTCTTTTTTTTTCACTTCGTGGTACGACAGATTTATAATGCTTAGGTAAATTTTGAGAATGCATACCAACTTAAACGTTACTTGTTCAGTTAACAAACTTAAAATCCATGAGTTATACAGACGTTGTCAACAAAATGTATCTAGTTGTACCACAACGTAATGATTTAACTTTTCTCCATTGCTAAATTGTTACGGGGAAACTGCCTTTATTTGAGCGGATTTTGAATTAGTACATGCTGAAAATGTCGAAAAAGCAATCGGCTCGATTTTGTTAGGATGGTGCATCATCAAGAACAAAATCAGAAATGTTTGTAGAAAGAAAAAAAAAACAAGTTGCTTCGATTCAAACCTGAAGCTTAGGAAGCACGTTTCATAAAACGAACTATTACATCAATTACGAATTATTAAGATGGATCGTTAGTTTGCAATTTACAAGTTATTTTGATTTTTAAACGTAGTGTTCAGCTGATTTTTTAATTATTATTTATATTTTTAATTATTATTTATTTATATTTATATTTTTTAATTATTATTTATTTATATTTGTGACGAGCTCTACCGTCTGCATTGTTACATCGGGTTTATTTTGTCGTATTGTTTATACGTTGCTAAGCCTCTGGACTGGCACAACTGTTTTGGGGTAGACAGCAATGGCTTGCTAGTTGAACTGTATATTTGGAGGTGAAACGTAGGGAAAACCTTTATGGTTTATGCCTAGGCCTCTTGGATAAATAAACGTTCATTCGTGATGTTATGATTACAAACCTGAGTCTCTGTGAATGTTGCTTTCCTGGTTTGCACCTTGAACCCCACAATATTTATATTTTTTAAAATTTATATGAGGAAACAAATTTTCCTAAATCCTGTCCTGGAGTCTACATAGCTAAGGTTACGCAGAAATGTACTTAAAAAATAAAAATGGTCCTCAATCATCTACTCTGACTAGTGATTTGAACAGTAGGATAGCTGAACGTTTTTAAAAGTGTATATCCGACCAAATACTTTTGTTGCATATAAACTTTATAATGATTCGCACGTAATAGGTTGAATCTTGTGCATTTCCGTAACTGTTCGTGGTCAACCATTTTAGGCCTGGTCACTCCACCTCTTATTTTTTATGCTCCTTTCTTTTATTTGAACTGGGCTCTGGGTGCCAAATTTTTTGGTATGCATAATTTAAGGAGAAAAAATAACTGAAGGTGAATCTAGCAATTTATATTATTTTTTTACGGCTTCTTGGCCTTTTCGGACAATAGGTTCTGGCTATCTGTCCAGGAATAGCGCTCGGCTTGTCAATGTAGTCTCCGGAAAGAGATACTGTTAGTTCATTTGCGTATTGGTTGCACCAACCTTATTCATTTCTTCCTTATGATGTGGGTTACCCATGCGAATGTCATTGGTGTCGCCGGCTTCTCGCAGTCCGCCACTTTTTTGTTGATTGCCACCATCTTGATGGTGTTCGTCGCCATTTCCACCAATCCGTGGAACGTAGCTTGTCATTTGGGCGATAATGTTTTCCTCCTATTCGGGGTTCTTCAATTTTTGTAGGAGGTACTGATTTACAATAAGATCCAGACTTGGGGTTCAGTTTACATTTGGAGTTCGGTAGTGGCATCCCGGCCGCTGCACTTTGACTGACGTTGGCATTAAAACCTAGATGTCGACATGACATTAAGCCTCAATTCCCCCCCCCCCCCCACGCCTTTTTGACTATTTTTAACGACGTAAAACACGAGTGAAATCCAGTGCCTAATGTGTACGCAGTTTCATGCAAGTTAGGAAAGAAATACGGTAAATAGAACTGGCTTTTTATGTTCGATGTTTATTTGTCCAGATGGCTCATTAATCAGAGTTTGGAATTCAGCTGTGTAAGAATTCATTTAAATACTGAAAATTACCATTGGCATCTTCAAGAAAATTCTATATAAAATTACGAAAAACATAATGTATACTGGTAATTTTTTTATTTCTGTATATTTATTTATTTATTTATTGCATCAATTAACAGTATTGCGCAGTAAAAAGTAAAGGTCTGCAAAAGGGTTACGGAAATCATTATGTTGTCAATCACTTACACGTAAAGGCATACATTAGTCACACGTTTAGGTCATGTTACGTCTGTTGTATTTGCTGAATGGGTGAATTTGAATTTGCTCTGAAGTAAACTCAGTTCCTCAAAATATCCAAATCGTATTCAAAAGAAGACTGGAAATTCGTAGTGAATGATTCACAGAAAAGCTTTTGACAACTGACATTTACTATGAGTAGAAGAAATTGCTGATTCTTCTTCATTTCTAATGAAACTTCTTAATAGCCGGCAATAATCTTTTGGATTTCAATTTTTTTTTAGTATTAATTTATACTTTTTTGTTTCAGATTTCATTTCCCTCACTTGCCCAGAATGCCAAATTCCTTTCACTTCCGCGCAAAACCTCCGTAGTCACATGTTCATCCACTGCGAGCGGTATAAGTGTCCTGTCTGCAGTATGTGCTTTCACTCATCCCGCAACTTACGATTGCATTCTTATAGACATTTAAGTCCTGAAGAACGGGAAAAGATTCCTTTGTGTACCAGCTGCAAAACCACCTTTCCAACTTTGGAAGAGCTTCGACAACACAAGTTGAGCAGACATAAATCTATGAAATATTTGTAATTAGGAGTCATATAGTATGTATGTTTATTGATTTAATTCAATACTGATGTTATGGAAACTGCGCTTGTGTCGGTATTCCATCTGGCAATTGATAATTAATACAATAGTGTCTACGGTTTGGTAAAAAAATTAGTTTAATAACATTTGCATTAAAAATTTTTCATCTTATTGGGTTAGATCCAGATTTAACTGAAGAAAACGTTACCAGCAGCAAGTCTGTTTCGACCAGTATAAAGGTTATTTAAGTATGGATGGGAATAACCTAGGAGTTGACGTGCCCTTCGTGTCCTTCTTTTATCTAAATTTAGCCAAATGGGGGGGTGGGGGTAATTACATTTAATTACACTCGGCAGGATTTAGTAGATGACAGTAAATGTGCAATGGAATTATTGATAAAAGATATTGAAACGAGTTACATTTATACGCTACATTTCTACATTACATTTCTACGACAGTTTCACTTGAATCATGTTGTATCATAGATGTTCATCATATAGTCAATGTCACCGATTAAAAATAAAGTGTTCATAGCAGTTCAGTGTTTACTCTTTTAATAATAATAATATACTAATAATAATTTAAAGAAATTTACCACGATAAGTGGTCGGTTGCGGAAGGGCTGTCAGCCGCTAACACCGCACCTTGGAAAAGTATGACGGTCATTAAGAAAACTGCTAAGATGGTATCTTAAGAAAAGGGGACAGGTCTTCCAACAACAATTCTTTACGAAAAATACTTAAAGAACTAGCACAGACTGTTTTAGAATGTAGGGCATTCCAAATGGATACTACGCGAACTGCAACAATTTTTTTTCTGCAGTCGAGACGAGAGCCCTGAACAGCAAGCTTCCAAGAATAATTGCTGTGATATGAGATCGTTGCGCAAGATCGAAGAAAGATAGATCAATAAAAATTAAGTTATGTCAAATTTTAAACGTTAAAATAAGATCGGCACGCAATCTACGAAGTTCCAAAAGCTCAAGACTCAATTGAGAAAGACGTTCAATGTGATCTACATCGCGAAGACCGGGTAGTCTTTTCGTAAATTTTCTTTGAACTGATTCAATTAAATCGATGTCCTTAGCAAGATAAGGGGACCAAATAGAAGTTGCATAATCAAGCAAAGGGTGCACAAACACTCGAAAAGCCCAAATTTTCGTGGTTGCATTACCGGACGTGAAACATCTGTTCACTATAGCCAGACAACGGAAAGCCGAGGCACAGACCCTACGACTGTGAAGAGAGGGTTTCAGGTCTCGAGAAAACCAAATACCAAGATCTCTAGTTTCATCTGTAGGTGGAATATACTCACAAGCCAGCAAGTACTGATAATCTGGTATGTAAGGACCAGTGTGGAGGAACAGGCACTTATTTGATGAAAGTGGCATTTGCCACATACGAGACCATTCAAAAACCCGATCCACCTCCTTGGTTTTTGAATAACCAGTTGAGGACCAGCGACGGAATTTTCGGTGCCAACTTTAATGTCGTTAGCAAATTTTACACTGTGTGGAGAGGTGGATGACAAAGTTAGGTCGTTGAAGTAGATCAAGAACATAAGCGGGCCCAAAACAGACCCTGAGGAACCACGCTAGGTACACTGGCTTGGGTGGAAAGTACATGGTCGGCCAAAACCTGTTGAGAACGATTTTTGAGAAAGGATGAGAGCCAATTTAAGAGGGAACCACTGATACCACATCCACTTAATTTTGATAGAAGTTTGCGGTGCACTACTGACAAAAAAGCTTTTTTAAAGTCAAAGTAAATAACGTCTGATGGGGCACCAACATCCATGGCGCCAGTCCAACGGTCGAGTAGTTTTGTTTTGTCAGGCTCACATTCACTCGTCAGTAGCTGGTTTTTGTGTTTGTACTTGCTCTCAAATTCATAAATAAAGGTGACGCTTGGGGTGAATACGTCATTGGATGATTAACCATTCGTCAAATTCTTCTTATTTAACGTACATTGACTGTTTGGCAAACAATCAATGTAAGTAAATAACAATTTTGAATAGCGTCGAAATATAAAGTGCTTCATACCCACTGTGCGTCTGGCTACCTTTTACAAAAAATAACATAAATAAATGTGGATGATACAGATGAGAATAATAGCCCATCCAATGGTAAGACAACTTTGTGTATTGAATATCCCATTGCAATAACGGGATAAGTCGAATTACCCCACTATATCTCTAGTATCAGTTTCAGATTCTCCATGCCCTTTTGGAGTAATGGGGTAATTCTTAAAGACTATTTTTGCACCACTGGGTTCCAGCAAGTACTCAAAGCTGGTGCGGTGGATGCTCCTGCTTAAGTTCGTATGTACCTATGCAACAATAATAAGGTAACAAAAATAGCATGAATAGAGTTAGTTAGCTAACAAGAATACATATAAATTAGATCATTAATTGTACTTATTGTTGATAAAATCGTCAGTAAGGTTTCCTGTACCATTACCATCTACTACCATAATAATTCGATAATACATAATAATTAAGAAATAACAAAGTGCCATATGTAATGGTCTACAATGTTTGGAGGCCCATAATGTTTGGTTGGCGCTAATGACCAAGCTGTCGACGCGCCATTAAGCCTCAATCCCCCCCCCCATAACTCAAAACAGGTATTTCACTACTTACCTCATTATTGCGTTGAGATGCTCAATGTTTGTAACATATCATGGGAACAACCGAACAGTGACACAATAGAATGATGGAAAATATCAGGATTATTGTGACGTGGCCTCAATTTGATAAAAAAACGACGTTAACAATAATTATAATTGGAGTATTCTTTAAAACGCTAGTTGTTCTGATTCCTTTTAGTGTGCAAGTTCGAGTTCTAGGCAAAGCAGTTGTCGTTTTTGGTTCTTTCTAATTATTGCATCTTTTCTTCTCACAAAACCCGTCAGTTCTGAATGAAGAGTTCAGTACTGACTGTCTGCTTCGTTAACTCTGTATTTGTGATTTATTACACTTTTGAAATGATTTATACTCCTCATGTACGATTCATCTTGTATCTAGGTTTTGTAAAACACGATTTTCATGTGTAAAATACAGTTTAATTTTTTCAACATTTGTCTTGTAGCTTCCTTCCTACGTTGTCTCACTCACCTTTGAGAAGTTTCAGCACTTTTTGCAGATAAGGCAGAGTAAGGGCTCGTTTACGCAACGACAGTTTTCTCGCTCACCAGCTTTTACTTGATCAATACTAAATCTGATGGATGTTTCTCGCCTTTACCCGAGTATGCGGCTTTCGAGTTGTCTATGCGTATTAGTAACCATGGCAACGACGCAGACGCAAATCTTTCTTCGTGCCTCGTGACATGGCGTACGATGCTTGCAACATTTAAGCGTCGATTTATGACAACAAGAAAACAATTTTTACTACTGCAGTACAAAACGACGGACTGTTTTTTGTATGCCGGCATTCGATGGTTTGTCTTCGATTCGATAGCCACGAAATGGACGCCGTGTTGGATTTTGAATTCTTGCTGCGAGAAGCTATTTATTCTACCGACGTTTGATCATTGCTAGAAGCTGTACTTTGAGGGAGAATAGCAAATTTCGGAAATAGCGTTAAATGACAACAATCTTGTAGCAATGTTTAAAATTACTGTAGCACTTTGTTCGTTATCCGTGTTGTTATTTATAATATATACAATTTGTTACCTATTACCGCATTCATTTAGTAGCAACGGGAAATTAATAATAAATAAATAAAGGTTGACTAGAAAATAGCTTTCGGCGAGCGAGAAGGCCTTTTTCCATAAACGTGCCCTAACAGCCAGTTTCGTGCACACTAAGTTTCGGGAGGACAACCTCCCGTCAGGACAATTTTTTTTTTTGCTTGCTCCAGTAGTCCACCAAGAAGAAAGAGTGAGAACTTTTGATTCAATGTAACGCAATGTTTAACCACGTCATTTGCTCCATGAATTTGTCGCCAATATTGGAAATAAAAATTCGTCCACTGGAGAAACCCCATCCAGCATCAATCATTGTGAGATCTAACTGACTGTGCAAACATGAAAGTCGGTCTATTTTTTAATTCCTAAAGAAGGTGGTTGATTCTGAACACCAAGAATAAATAAATGTAGTTAGTGTTTTGTGTTACAGGGTATAACAGGTGCAACAGAACTGATCAGAATGGGAATTTTAGTATATTTTGTAAACTTTGCTCGAAAGTGTATTCAACAAGCAGCCTTAGTATAAGGCAGGAGGTACAGATGTATGACAAGATTTAGGTTAGGGGTTTGAATAATATCTCTGTAATGTGTGGTGCAGTGGCAACCCGGACCACTGCACTGTGACTGAGGTTGGCGCTAATGACCAAGCTGTCGACGCGCCATTAAACCTCATTTCCCCCTTCCCTTAGTATAGCTGCTTTAAAACTGTAAACATCAACAAAAGATTGGCCTAAATTCTACCTATCATTCCTTCACAGTCTTTTAAGAATGGCTGATATCACTTCCACGCAAAATAGTACACATCCCAAACATACAGTTAACGTAGTTTGGAAATATTGTTTCTACCTCCACCTGTATAGATTAAAGACATAACTTTACCTTAGATCGAAGGCGTGGAATCAAGGCTCAATATGGTCTCTACCTGCATAATGAAAAACAAAACGAGATGTGCGGTAGATCGGACCTGTTAATAAGGGTAGAAATGTAGTACACAATCTAATAAGCAGTTCAGTCTTTGTTTCATGAAAATCCATCTAGTAGTTTTTGAGATATCATCAGATATCGTTACGTTTTTTTCACTCGGCCAATTATTTTCAGTCCGTTAACGTAGTATTTAATAAGGGTAGAAATATAATAGACAATCTAATAAGCACTTCAGTCTTTGTTTTATGAAAATCCATCTAGTAGTTTTCGAGATACCTGAATTTCTCCATGGTTGTCATTAAGACCCTAGATATAACGAAAAAGTGCGTTTTTTTTTACGGGAACTGTACATGGCTCCAAGCCAATGTCGAAGAAGAGAAGAATAAAGGCCCTTCCTCTAAACCCAAAAAATGAGAGAAAGTCATGAAAACTCATACCATTGGTGTGTATGGTTGAATTCATCCATCAGCCTTGTGGGACAAACAAGACGGCAGTAAGTTGCGGGTTATTAAGGGCACTGTCCACGAATGTCGCTTGGCTTGTCACCGCATTCGCCAGGAAACGGAGTTGTTAGCCCGTTTGTGTACTGGACACACCAACCTTACGCTTTGCTTCGTTTTGAGGGGGGTTATCCCCCCTGAACGCCATTGGTGTCATCGGCCACACACTGTCCATCACGTTCTTGATGGTATTAGTCACCGTTTCCACCTCTTGTGACACATATCGTTTCAATTGGGCGATGATTCTGTCCTCCTGTTCTGGGTTTTTCTATTTTATTTTTGCAGGTGGTACAGATACACGATAAGATCTTGATTTTGAGTTTAGTTAACATCTCTGAAATCAGTGGCACAGTTGCATCCCGGGCCACTTCACTGTGCCTGAGTTTGGCACTAATGACCTAGCTGTCGACACGTCATCAATCCTCAATCGTCCCTCATCCATCAGTCGCCTTAAACCATTAACTGTCAGACATGATGCGTCAGATTTTAGGTGCCGTTTTATATGTCAAATTTTTAGTTGTACGTTTTTTGATTAATTTTTAGGAATAATGAATAGAACCATTGTTGTATTCATGATGTATTTTTATTTTTGCGAGTCAAAATCCCTGAAACCTCTTGCTGGGTTTATTGATTATTGAATTAAATCTGCAAATAAAGAACAAAATGCGTATAGAAAATTTAATTGGTTTAGAACAGAACGTGATCAAGGCTAGTTTTGAGAGAGCTGATGGAGGTCTTTTTAATACACACTGTCCATCAGCCGACAATGCGATAAAAGAGAAAATGAGGTACAACATTTGTAAATGTAAAACAAAGGCACATATCCATCATGTCGTAGTCTTTAAACATGTTTTTTTGTTTTTGTTTTCTTCTCATTTTGTTTTGTTGTTTGTATAATTGTTCAATTTAAGTCGTTCAACTCTCATGCACAACTACAGCAGAACTATCTACCAGTTATTTTTAATTATTTTTTACCGTGTACGTTCGCTCAACGTAACGGGGTTCCGTCCTGCCTAGACTCTATGTATGTATGCAGCTTGTTCGACAACTCGTCCATCTACTGACAGTGGTTTTCATCTCTTTTACAGGTAGTCAGTGTCAAATCTGTGGGCGCATCGTGGCCAGTAGAGAAAATCTATACAAGCATATGAACCTTCACAGGGACAAGTATAAATGCCCCACGTGCAGCAAGGCTTGCAACTCTGGATGGAACCTCAAACTGCACATGTCTACTCACCTTCCCACTGCACAGCGCAATGATCAAACTCCCACTTGCCCAATTTGCATCTTAAAATTCCCGTCTCAGACAAATTTACAAAATCATATTAAAAGACACCATTCTCAAGACATATTCCCGCCGTATTATTCTTACTGATATGTTGGTGATGAAAATGTAGTTTTTAAATTATCAGTGCGTTTTGTATAGAGATGTTTACACCGTTATGTACTCGTGACTCGTGGTCATTTGATGTTAATTACCAACAAGATGATCACTAATCAGCTGAGTGCCCACTTCACTTCTGCAATCGAATAGGATGATGAACAACTATTCAGCTCTCCTTCATTTGACTGTGGGTTGATGATTCGTGCAGTACTTTCTGTCCATAAAAGGACATGATGTCCCGGACCACTGCACTGTGACTGAGGTTGGCGCTAATGACCAAGCTGTCGATGCGCCATTAAGCCTCAACGCCCCCCCCCCCCCCCCGAAACACTCGATGGCAGTAAATAATAAAAATTAAAAGTGCCCAAAGAATATAAGGTAGTCCATTATTGAATACTGCTGCTACTCAGCCAAGAATGCGTAATTTGTACTGTTTTGTGTTTTTCTTTCCGAAAGTGGTTTAAGGTTATGAATTACTATTTTAAAGAAACTTGATGTGCGAACGGAAACCTTACATTATGTGCTACATAGTAGGAATTGCCATTGGATGCCATTGCCATAATTTATAGTATCATTACACTTAATTTCATTGTTACTGGGGTAATTTAGAAACCTTGATAATTATTTCCTTATCGTGTCCAATTTAATATGTATTAATAAAGTCACAGGTCACGTTAATAAATGTGAATTATTTGAAATGATTTTTTTTCTTTCACAGTTTCGTGAAATTCATTTTTTTTATTTAGTTGTACAGATTGGGTCATATAAAATGTACCACCTGAATTTTCTTTCAATCTTTGTTTGTAGTTAAAAAACGAGAAAATAAGCTATCACTTTAGTCTCGGGTTCAAAATCTAATTCTGATTTAGAAAAAGTGGGTCCTACTGTTTGGAATGTTTGGACAAACTATTTTTCAGTATAGTCCAAACATAAAAGTTCAAAACCTTTCAAATGTTGCGTGGCATTCCAAATGCAAATTTTTCTATATTTGTTTCAAACCTTAAAAATATCGGACACATTTTTTAGGAATCAGAATTGGATTTGGAAAACAAAAGTGGATCCTACTTTCATTTGAAACAAAATAAAACCAAAAACTTAAAACATTGGTCTTGATGGGCCAGTCTGCTTTAGTAACGAAAGCTTAAATATTTTTTTTAATGCATGAATTGCTTCAAATCTGTTTTACAGAGGGGTATGATTCGTATGACATCATCTTCTTCTTGTAGCTTCTGAAAATTATGCAACACAGTAGATCAAACACTGTATTGAGAAACTAACATACAATTTGCGTAATGTGTTTTTTGTTTTGTTTTCGGAAATGTAAAGACTGTCATAAAACAAATCCTTGTGCCAGAAAGTTCAGAAATGCTCTTTGCTTCCTTAATGTAAGCGAAAGCCTCTTGTTCTGCTTAAACAATTCAAACATAAATTATTTATAGTATGTATTATTTATTTATAATTGTAATTATTATTATTATTATTAAAATACACATTAATATATTTGCCACGTTTAATTTTTTGGTTGTATCCTTCACCGATCAATGCGCTTTTGTAGCCTGTCCAGAGAGCAAATTCTTTGTGATTAGAAAACAATCCTTATTCACGACCCCGCATTGCATAAAGATGGTTTACACATTTCTTTTCCTATTGCGACCAATTACTAAACTGCATGGCAAGCTCTTTTTTGGAGTGTTGTTTTAGCACTATCCTGACAGGCTCACGGTTGTGATAACCACAGGAGAGTAGAATGAAAAGTTACTACTATCGTCTACTTTTTGACCAAACTTCAATCCATTTTCCAAAATCTGCGTTTGCTAAACAAATAGATGATTTGGTAGGTAAGTATTGCTTGTAGTGTAGTTTGGTTCCTGTAAGTTGAGAGCAGCTTTAAAACCACGAAATGTGTAAAGGCCCATCGATACCGATTTTATCTTGAAAATAATCAACGTCCTTTTTGTATGTCGAGACTAATTTCAAGTATGACAGTGACTGTTGAGAGTAAATGGTGAATTAGCATTAAGAGCAACCATCTGTTTTCATTTAACTGTTTTTATTTTTTTCCAGTACAAAAGGGTAAAGAAAGGCTGGAGTGTGACATCTGTTATCAGCAGTTTCACAATAGCAAGACGTGGTATGCTCATCGCAATGTGCATCGAGAACGCTTTAAATGTTGGAAGTGTGGCAAATGTTTAAAATCTCGACGAGATCTGGATTACCACGTCATGACTCATGTTCCTAAAGAACACCGGCCATCTTGGGTGTGCATCACTTGTGGCACCAAGTTTATGGCTCAGTCAAGTCTACAGCTCCATTGCAAAAGACAACATTCAACTATGGCTAATACTGGCTGTGCTGATCAGAACGTTGATTAGTTTTATAGAAACGTGGACCAATATAGAATGTGCCTTAACTAGCTAATGTTTCTAGGATGTGAAACCAATATGAAAAACTTTGTTAGAAACAATTCAAGAATATGACAAAACAAGTGCACTGCGACAATATGCGATATAATAAATACAATATATAATAGAATTTAATAATACCATGAAATTTATGTAATATTACAAAAACATTACATAACGTTATCTGAGATTGTATGCTTTAGGAATAACTTTTCAACAGAATATATTGCTTTCACCTAATGAAGAAATTTGCCATTCTTTGTTCACAAATAATGAACACCAATTTGCAGTTCGCTCTAATGGTGAAGTAATACCTAAGAATTTCTAAGATTTAGTATTTATTTTGTAGAGTTTGTTGTTTGAATATTAAACCACACGCCATGGCTGTTTGCTGTGACGTGCACATCACGTGACTGGGCTAGTCCAATCACACGGCCAAACAGCCGTTGTTCTCGTTCGTCATTGGCTAACTCATGGTGACGTCACGGCAAACAGCCATTGCACGTGGTATAAGGTTGTTGATTCAGTTCCTGCCTGAGAATTTAATCCAAAGCATAACAGCTATAGATTTGCATGCATATTTTATCTAATTAGCCAGATTCCATTTTGCTGCTGTTCCTAGCTTAAGGGCTTTCCAATAATGCAAAGCTGCATTTTCCACATGAATATTGCCAACATTTTGTATTATGCATTAGTTCTCAACCAAAACTTTTTTCTTTGTTTGCCTTATATCAGTGGCCATACATTTCAACAGTAGATATTGCTATTATTCACGTACATTTATGAGGAAGCATTAGTTCACGTCCATTATGGCTTACTCACGATATCGCACAGCTACGTTTTTTACCTGAAGAATGTGGAATTTAGACCAAAGCGCCATAGTCCACAATGGAAACCTTTTCCCACATTTTGTGCTTTATCTTATGGCTGTAATAATCATTCAATCAGTCGATACTGTCATTCACTGCTCAAACTCTCGGTAGCTCTAAAGAAGATATATCTGTCAGCATATTATCATTACCATAAGGGAGCGGTCCTTATGTAAGCCTCAGCATGAACTCCCATGTTAAACGTCAAACTTTGAACGCCTATAGTTTTGCCCAGAATTGACATAGATCAACGAAATTAGGTATTTGGGGTCGTTTCGTAATTATTTCACCGTATTACAAATTTTAATGACAACAATCGAACCGTTCGGCGTCCACATAGGTATGGACAAGGCCTAGGGCCTTTCACATGCTATTTTAATGTAACTACAATATTCTTGAGACGGAAAGCCAAATGGGCTCGAAATTTTGTTCTCACATGTCGATTGACCTAATGAACTGATTTTCAATTTTCATAGCTTAAAATGTAGGTATTAACACCTACGAGGGCCTATTGAACACGATTTTAATGTGACTGCAGTATTCTCGTCAACAGAGCATTTTTTATTGTAGAGCACTGGGGGGGGGGATCATTGAGTCGTGTAACAAATTTGTGAAAATCGTGCTAAAAACATGATAGTTGGACCACAGGAGAGTAGAAAGAAACATGAAAAGTTGCTACAATCGTCTACTTTTTGACCAAAAAGTATTTTTTGACGTCTAAAACATGAAATTTGACACACAGGTTTTTCTTAGCAGTAAAAATTGAACCAGCGATGGACCCCCACTGAAATATCCCAAGTGCCACCAGCGCTACCCCCCCCCCCCCCCCCCCCAGCACACCATTGTGTACCTTCCCAGAGGCTTCGTCAACAAATTCTTGAAAATCGAGCTAAAAGCTTGAAATTTGGTTCACAAGTCATTCTTATTAGTACAAATCGAACCAGCCATGGAAGCCCCATGAAATACCTCCAAAGAACCCC
>JAHWFP010248310.1:0-14944 GCA_023313725.1 Lithobius niger
ATGCGGGCTGAAGATTTCGACCACAGTGAAAGCTGAAAAGAAACGAAAAAAGAAATATCAATAAAACTAAGAACACATCTCCTCCACAGAATGAGTTTTTTTTTCATGATCAAACAACAGCACGCCTTTTATTGAACTGGACACAACCTCGACACCTTTTACTTCGCCCCCCCCCTCCTTATGACGAAACACACTATTTCAAGATAGTTAATTTTGAAACTTTTCTTATCATACTTCATAAAGACTCTGTTTTTAACTTTCACATTCTAACCCACTCCAACCTCCAATCTTAGATACACATTTTTCTTACAATTTCTGAAATTTTGTCTTGCAGCAGGCCAAGTTCCTGAAAAAAATACAGAAGCGTGTGTACATTGCGTGTGTACAATCGTGTTTACGTTTTACGTTGCATTTGTGTGCCGAGCATTTAATTTTTTTTTTGTACTTTAATTTTTACTCATCTTGTTTTTTTTTGGACACAGTAGTCTTCTCTTGCAATATCAAAACTGCTAAATAAACAAACAAATAATAATAATAACAAAAACCATCTTCCCTCCCAACCCCTTCCACGTCTTCTACTCCACCGCTCCCATCATCCTCCACTCCACTGCTCCCATCATCCTTTGCACACATCAATTATTCCAATATGGCGGCTCCCTGGTGAAGAGATTCTGTTAGTTTCCCTGCTTTCACCGTTTTATCTTTGGTAAGGAAGACAACTCTTTACTCTTCGAAATATTAGGTGCCTTTTTAAGTTCGTCTAATGTGGGGTGTTCCACGTGTTTTTATTCGAATGACAGATTTACACTAAAGAAACTAGTTTTAAGTGTGCTTTTCCCGTGAGGCAAGATTTATCCACAAAGCAAGTCGCTTTATGAGATTAACTGTTACACAGTACTATACGTCGGACTCGGTTCTTTACGTAATGCTAAAAATGCTAAATAAGAAATGTGTAAATTCACCAAAGTTTGGAAGCTTCATTGTATAAACAAATACAGGTTACCATTCAGGGTAACCTCTCACAGTGCCAGAAAAGTTTTTTAACTAACAAAAAGTTTACACGGTTGTAAACAACACAATCCCTACACCTTGGTCCTTGCAATGTGACTAATAAAAGACTAATGAAAAACACACACACGATATTTCAATCACATCTGTAGGGTGAACTGGAACTATATAAAGGTCCTCTCCAGATTTTCGCCCTCTGAGACAGATTTTTTTTTCAGGAAGTTTCTGCAAAACTTTATGTATCAGAAGGTTTTTAAATTATTTTTTTAGTGTACTTTTTTGTGTAGAAGCTCTTCTCTACCGTCCGTCCCAATTACAGAGGATCGAAATATCTCGTCCATGCTTTCATAACTTTAATTCGTGTCATGGCAAGCAGAAAGCGGCCGGGCTTGTGATTTTATTCATTATTCAAAATAACCTTGTAAACTTCCTGGCAAAAGCAAGGTGTACCGGGTAACTCTGAATCGTAACCTGTTCATCGTTACATACCGAATCCTCCAAATTTGGAGAAATAAGTAAGCATTAGTAACTAACAAGGACCTAGTGTCAGACTTGTATTTTTCATTATTTTTTTAATGTTTTCTGAACACGTAGTATGGTGGTCGTAGCCCCTTGTTAAAATTAACAGTTAAATTAATCTTCACAGCTGGTAGGTAGATTTGATTACACAATTAACAAAGCAAGCGTCTGTAACCATCATTACCGTCAATATTCGTTTTATTGCTTAATGCTTACTGTCAATATTAAAACATGTTGGAATGGTGGTTAGTCGTAAAATAAGAAAAACGGCCTAGACAACAAATTTATTGTTTATTAACAAAGGCCATGTTGCACAAAATACGTGACTTTCGTCCTCTTAACTTGGATGTCATCAGACCCTAATAAAAATGTACTGAATAACAACAACGAACAGTGGCTTAAGTACAGTCTCTCTCCCACCCAACTCAAGGTAGTACGGATTTAAAATAAGCATGTGCAAGCATTGTGTCATGGAAAATTTCAGGTTTTTATTTCTAATTGGAAAGGGAAAGTCTATGGACACAACTGTGTGCTGCAAACTCATGGTAGCCGAAACGAGTATCATCATATGTTATGACTGTAATTATCAACACAGATGTTGTCAACAATTTTGTGGGTACATTATGCATTGGTCAACAGAGTGTCCAAAGATCATGAGCCGAGGGAAGGTACCACGCCCGCAGTTAAAAGGAAGGATGATAAAAAAATTGTTATGGATGAGTGTAACCTACCACCCACACATTTTTGGATGAATTTAGACGAAAACTTACAAGAAAGTCAATGACAAAGTGAAAGACCCAACACCTAAGGACGAGTGAAATGTAGGAGTTAACAAACTGAGCTGTCACCTTGTGCCTTGCCTCTTACACGGACAATACTGCCAACAGTTGACAGACCTAATTTATCGTCATCTCCAGGCTGAACGCAACCGTCATGTGTTTCACTACCCATTATTTGCCCATTTTTGTAGTAGCGTGGTCACTACATACGATGATAGGATTTCTAGAAGTCTTTTTGTTTTGTATTTTTCAATGATCAACAACTCTATGTTGACCAAGCTGGTCAACATAGAGTCGTTGATCGTTGAAAAACTTGGCCAACATAGAGTTGTTGATCGTTGAAAAATACAAAACAAAAAGACTTCTCCTAGAAATCCTATCATCGTATGTAGTGACCACGCTACTACAAAAATAGTGGTGTTTTACAGTCTTAAATTTTTTAGTATGCACTGAATGTCAGTAGGTTGTCGAAAAAGTTGCAATATTTCCTCCATATCGTTAGTTAACGAAATTGTGGGAAATTTCCATGGTGTAAAGTGTGAACATGCCAATTTTAAGTCTGTACTGTACTGGGTAGTGAAAGAGAGAATTTTAAGTACTTAAGTAAATCTTTTTAGTGTGCGACAACGTCTACGTTGAGGAGACGAAACGTCACATACATCGTACCACATTTTGTGTGACACAGGGTCTTTTATAAAAAAAATTAATTAAATAAATATAGATGCAAACCTATCTATGTTGCCTTTTGGACTTAAATGTTAGACTGCCTGAGTGGGGATTGAACCTACGACCAAAGGCCGAAGTTTACCGCTCAGCATACTGACACAGCGCAAAAGGAAACGTCCAGCAGCATTTAACACGCACACATTAACCACTTTTCGAGCCCATTTGGCTTTCCGTCCTGTGTACATTTTAAAAAAATAAAGACTTAAGTTTTTATTGCGAATTGTGTCAAGTCATGCCACAACCAATTCTTTTTATTGTCAATCACATATGTATCAGAGATGTTGAACTCAAAACAATAACAACAAAATCTCTTTATTGATCACTAGAAACTCCGTGTACAAGTTTCATATGTTCGCCAAATTCATTCTTGGTGTAAAAGAAGCTTTTGCAAAAATTGCATTTGCCTCCTTGCCGTTTTTGTTCCGGAGTTAAATGAATCCACTGATGTTGACGCAGGTTTACCATCGAGTTGAGGCACGCGCCACATGTTTCACATTTGAATTTTTGAGTGTGGATGTTGAAATGTTCTCTCAAGTTGTTACGTCGACGAAAGGCTTGACCACAAATATCACAGGGGAATCTGTAAGGATTACCTGTAAAGGAAAATCAGAACTTTATATTAGAAATGAATGTAACTTTCTTTCAGTAACATTCAAAATAGAGAAACAGGAATCCGAAGGGTAATGGACACTTCGCTACACAACAATGGATTTTACACTAGCAGTATAGGTGCACAAACGGATGGAGGGGTCAGATATCTTTCTAAATATTGACTCCTACGTGATAAGTAGTATAATTTATGGAAAAGTCGTTTATTAGCGTGAATATGTGGTTTTCAGGCGGTCTACGGCCAGATTTGTATTTTAAAATTAAATCATATCCAACGTTTATCAAAACACATGATTATATTTCCTGGTTTTAAAAACTGACAACAGCAAGATTTAAAACAATGTTGTGTGTCAATGACGGTGTTTTACTTAGAGCGGTTCAATCTATAGCTTGTTTGCTTGCTTCTTAGTATTAAAGCATTTTTTGTTAAATATAAATTGGACAGTGTTCACTTTCAACTTACGGAGCTTCGTTGGTGGAAATCAGGGGCGGACTGGCAGCAACTTGGCCCACCGGCCCGGCCCAAAAAAATGGCTCCCTATTTCAAGTTTCACAAAACAAATGTCTTCAAACACAAAAACTGTCCAATGTTCTGCAGCAAATTGCTACATTTTTCTGACTTTTTTTTTTATTTCACGTATGATAACGGTTTCCCTTCACACACCCCTAAATCCCCCCCCTCCCACCCCACACCAACCAATAAAAGAAAATAATGGTTTCCCACGTGGCCCGAAGCCGTTTTACACATAATTTTGAAGCAAATTATTTATTTGTATTTTGTTCATTTAAAAAAGTTCTACCGGATGTTTTATCAGAAGTAGCTTGTATAAATGGTTCTTAACGAAACTTTTTCCTTTACGCAACGCTAAACGTCAAAACAGTAATGCATGCATTCATACTATTTTTACAATTTCACGTTGTTTCTGAAACTGTTTTTTGTTTGTTTTGTTTTTGTTTTTAGAAGTAGCATACACCTTATGCATTCAGCTTTGAGTGAGAGGGCTAAAACAAAAACTCAAAAAAAAAAAAAATAGGAAGTAGTGTTGTTATATTATGTATCAGCAAAATCCTTGTCTAAATTGAGAGGCCTGCGGGGTGATTCGAAAAGTGTGGTGTGCCCCGCGTCGCATCACGAAAAAACACTGACCAAACTGGAAGAAAAAGTCATTTTTGAAACTTAAAATAACACGTTCACAGTCAACATTCTAAAAAAAAAAGCCTCAGCTTCTCAGACCTCCATGATACGAGCATTTATAAGGTTTTGAAGCTATTAGTACCAATACTGCAAATATAGTTTGCAGGAGCGGACTGGCAGCCAAAAGGCGCTGATCTCAGATCTGCAAGGGACTACTATGGAGGTGGGGGGGGGGCTGTCGCTACGGCTCCGTAAAAACTCAACTAGGGGGTCTGGGGGAGCGCTGTGAGCCCCGGAAGCTGAAGCATTTTACGCTATTTTAGTACCGGTTTCAGGCCTCCAGCGAGCACTAAAATAGCGTATCAGAGCAAATTTTGGTGATTTTTCTTAGTTGTTCTTGAGGATGGCAGGTTTCGTAAAAACTTAATTGTGACTACATCGTGTTTTTTTTTTAGAAATTTTCTTTCCAAATTAAATTAAACTGAGTTCAGTTTAGAATTGTATAAACAATCCCACAGCTAGCCATTGACGATTGGGGGTTGGCATTTTGTACTTTTAAGCTGTAATGATTGACGATCAACTGCTATGTTTAAGTATGGGCAGAAGGAGTATGGCCAGCTGCCGGAGGCCGACATTTTTGTTTGAATGGACTATCAAAAAGTGTGAAAATTGAGAAATCCTTTTCTCAGTTTTATTCCAAACGACTAGGCCTAGAGTTATTATTCCAAAAACTCCACATTTTAACAACAACATGCTCGAGTTTAAAAAAAAATTAGAGCGTCGAAAGATGAAAAAATGGCGAAACCTTTTATTCAGTTTTGTCCAAAAGAATTAACTTGAAGTGTGTTGGAGAAAAGTGTCCATTAAATCAACAAGCTCCCGGGATCTTAGGGTAATACCCCCCCCCCCCAAGGCCTACTGGCGCCGAGCTGTCCCATGCCGGCCAGTTAGCCGAAGCAGAGTCAGCAGCCCCTCGCTTTGCACCAGAAAAGTCGTGAATGAGCCGCGTGGGCGTGGCACTGCGGTTACGGTGTACGCCCAACGTGGGTAAAATTAAAACAGTTTATTGAGAACGATGTAGTATATCTGCCATATAGTCCATTTTTCTTCTGTGTGTGTGTCAGGGCGTGGACGGATAATTGTTGTGCTGCTTGCTAGCTCGCTAACCAGACTATTGTTTTACAGGCGAAGTATTAGAAACAAATGCGACGAGTTTCGGCGTTATAAGACCAACGATTAAATCCCCCCAGCTGACGGGAAGATCCCCCACTTTCGTACCAAAAACATTTTTTTCATAACAGAAGGGCTAAACCTTTTCCCACCAAAAAGGGAGTAGTAATTTTTTTTACTACCATAAAACGTAAAAAAAAAAAGCTTGACTCAAGTGGCCCCCCAGCCAGTTGGCCCACCGGCCAATGGCCGTTGGGGCACTATTGCCAGTCCGCCCCTGGTGGAAATCCTGGGTGTAAATTCGTACTGCAAGCCAGGCAAAAACACATGAATATACGCAAGCAACTAATTTATGTTACGTAAAATGGAAATTTATCTTTCACACATCTAAATGTCGACTACGGTTTCAGTTTAAGTTGGAGCTGATAGTTTGAGTAAAACATATTCAATAAATTACCCAAACTTCAGGCTACATAAGTAACTACGTAATCGTATGTAGAAGGCCCCCTCTGACAGGTAAACAAATGGGCCACAAGTGCATCAAAGCTAAACGATTTAATTTTCGAACAACGAAAAAAATTGATGCCCTGGTCACCTAAACACAATATAGACAAATAACGATTAGTAATGATATTTATAGACTTATTTATTGTTTGTCTAAATTGTGATTTAGGTTACCAAGATTTCAATATTTTTGACGAAAATTAAATCGTTTAGCTTTGATGAATTTGTGTTAATGTGTTTACCTGCCAGTGGTGTCTTTCTACATATATCTTAGGTGCTACAAATTATTAATTAAAGACAACATGATCTAGTAAATCGCTAAAGTTTGCAGAACCGCAAAAAAATAATTATTTCATTACACATGCAAAACGAAATTAGAACGAAACACGTAGCAGTTTACTTCCCGTGCTTAGGAAAAGAAATTTGTTCGTAATACAAATCAGTCATGATGGATTTAAAAGTGTGAGCGTACTTTAATGTAAGTATAGTTACAATACCAACAATAAACTAATACCGAAAAGCGTTATCACAAATAGCTTAATAAGCTGCTTCCATCACTCTACCGACACTGACAATTAATCAGATATGGGTTTTTTTTTTTTTTAGATTTCATAATACACTGTTTTGTCCTTTACATAAAGCAACACAAGTCACAGTAGCTGAAACAATGCTTCTATCCCCAGGTCCGTGCTTTAAGGGAACCCAGGATAAAATAAAATAAAGGATATTCATTGTGTTCCGCTGCACACTGGGCATGATTTAGGAGGGACCATGCCAGGGATCATGCGGTTAGGGTCGTACCCCATAGTACTGTTAAATGACATGATTACATAAAAAGACCGTAATAATCCTAAAAATTAAAACAAAAAGGTCCTTGCCCATGGGCCCAAAGTGTTTTAATTCCACATAAAGGTGTCACAGGATCCACAGCAAATTAGAACAAAACAAAACACCTGGCCACCACTTTGGGTTTATTACTCTTTCCAGGTCATTTTAAGGCATGGTAAGACTGAACATTTATAACGAAACTGGAGTTGATGTAGTCTAGAAAGCACTTCAAACTCTCTCCCTAACTGCACGTTAAAGTTTGGTTGCCAGCACGGTTACGACACTGGTTTTAAATGTTATAAAATCAGCGTGGATTGTGCAGCTGACGATGATAAGCAAGATTCCGAGCAGAATTCAAACAATGACCGCAAACATCGCAACGATATCGTCCTGTGTGGATATTCATGTGCTCATTTAGATATCGTCGATTTTTAAAGCTGCTGCCACATACGCTGCACATCATTGGTCCATCAGGAAAATCTAAAAACAAACGAAAAAGTATTAGAAGTTAGCAGGAGAATATAGTTGTAGTTTATTAACGATATAGGTTTGCTAATTTGCATTACTTGAAATACATTACTGTGAAACGTTTTTGCATGAATACTGCACTCAAACAGTATCGGTTGCTCCAGGTAGGCAGTTTTGGCAGTGCCAACCCAAAGTTTTAGACAAGTTCAGAACACTCAATACACATCGATATTGTCAGTTAATATTTCGTCATGCATCGTTTGTTTCGCATTAATTGTACACTTCATTCCAAATCTTAGCATTATCATATCTGTACCGCTATCAAGGTGTTAACGAAAGGCAGAAATTGGTTACCATAACGCCCAGCACTCCGGCTGTGCTAACCACCAAACAAGTGAACGCAAGTAAGAAACATGAGATTTGCTTTTCTCATTTGCAACAATGCTAGTTATGATGTAAAAGGCGAAATAAATGGCACACTTCAACAGAAAACAGTACAAGAGGTTATGTGGAATGCGAGTCGAAGCCAACAATCAAAACGGTACCAATGGGATATTTTACTTTAATGGGCGATTATTAATGGGCTATTAATTTGAAGTGTATAATATTCGCTGTTTGTTTTGTTTTACTCTTTCCTTTATATAATTCACAGCAACTTCTGTATATTTGTTTAATGGGTGGTTAGATTGATAAAGCCAACATTCACATGGTCTTCATACTTAGTGCTTGAACGACCATAACGTTAAATGTGAGAAGAGTATTGCACACAGTGTTTTACTTACTGATATAATAGGAAATAAAACCCTGATATTACCACATACTATACTTTGTTCCACATTATGTTTTCGGAAAACTGACTGCATGACGCCATGTTTTCTTCCACTACGAGTGCAAAAAATCCGTAAACTGCTCATTTGTAAACTGTAACAGTAACTTTGTTGAGTCTACAAGTGTGATATCAACATGTTTTTGCACTCTTAGTGCAAGGAAACGATTCTCATCCAGTCAGTTTTCTGAAAACATAATGTGGAACAAACTATATAAAACAATTCAGTGAAATTCAGTGCAGCAGTTTTTGTTGTTAGAATATTAAAAACTGGATGCCAACTGACCAGGGCTTTGGTCTAAAAAAAATCGTTTAGACACTAATACCTTTGTCCCCTTTGTTCATCCCTACACGAATGAAACTGATGATTATTGAAAGAAAATTCATTTTTTCCACCGATAAATGAATGGCGAACAAAACTGGTTTGTTGAAGAGTCACTTGTCACTGGAATTCTAGTTAAATAGTTCCACTGAAGCATAAGGGGCAAAGGTGGATTAGTGTTCGTCCTTTACTAGTGTATTATCTGTTTTGTCGCTTTATGGAGGTTGAGGACAAAAAAATACAAAAACGCACTCGTGTAATAAAACCAAACAAGATTTTTATTATATTGCCAAGTCAATAAAAGTTCGTAATTTCTAAAAGATCAAATCTACAAGATCTGCAAAAGATGTATTTTTCTCTTAGGGGAAATTTAAGACCTCTAAATGAAGTACAAAAGTTTTCACAAATTGCATGTAAATGCTTTGCGATCTTCCACAGGCACATGAATCTCGACGTGTTGAAACGGATTACACCGAGTGCCTAGTTTCTCGCCACAAGCTGGGAAAATGAAGAGTTAGTATGTTTCTTTTGGTACTTTTCAAAACCTGTCAGTGTCATATACTCTTCGTAGTATAGAGTGAAGCACAGTGGTAGGTCACGGCTTACACCTGAAAACAGAAAACAGTATGGTTAGTAAAAACTCAAACTAGCCTCGGCAATGTGCATGTGATAGCAGTTATGACTTCTTTCCTAGCGACGATACGTGAAGTAAAGGTAAAACGATTTTTACATTACTACATCTTGGGAGGGGTGTTTACGTAAAAAAGCATGCGTACATGGATACTTTACCTTAACCAGGATCACACAAAAAATGCAACTTACGAGCTTTGGGGTAGCTTTGAGGTTTTTGGAATATGTAGGTGATTGTCACCAGAACATATAATGGATGGCGCTACATGTTCTGATTTTGACTGGTTTCATTACCCGGGCGGTGCACACCTTTACCTAAATTCCAGAAGGTACCACTCGTGTGCTATTTCCCAGGTGTCTTTGAGGTTTTGGGTGTAAGTAGGTGATGGCCATCGTAACAGATAAGAGGTGGCACTATATGTTATGATTTTGACCCTGGTTTCCTGATCCTAGCAGTGCACACCTTTACCCAGATTGCAGAAGGTACTGCTCGTGAGCTATGTCTCAGGTGGCTTTGAGGTTTTGGTTATAAGTATGTAATGTATGGCACTATAAGTTCTGATTTTGACCCTGGTTCCTGGTCCTAGCAGTGTACACCTTTAGCCAGGTTGCAGAAGGTACTGCTTGTGAGCTATTTCTCAGGTAGCTTTGAGGTTTTGGGTAAAAGTATACAATGTTCATCATAATAGATAACAGATGGCACTACATGTTCTGATTCTGACCCCGGCAGGGACACATCGTTACATGTAACGCAGAATACGCCACTTGCAAAAACAGCATTGGGATTTTGGCATAACGTAGGCGGAGTAGGCACCTGAAATTATGATTTTGCCTTGAAGTAATTAGTACAAATATGAAACCAATGGCATTCACTCTTGAAGACTGTCGTAAATAACATATCAAAAGTCTACCAAAATCTGATTGGTGGAAAGACACCATTTTTTTCAAAATGGAACCCAAATTCGGCATTTTCACTATTTATTGAAATACTAAATTCCTCTTCACAGTTAGCAAAATTAGGCACCCCGACCTTATTGTTCCTCTTGAAATTTCCTTTCCAATGATACCAAACATTACCGGAAGTGGTACTAATGTGTTAGGGAAAAGACAACATTTTTTTTTCAAAATGGCATCTGAATATGACATTTTGAATTCCCTTTCACAGCTAGGGAAATTACACCCCTGCCTTTATAGTTCGTCTTGAAATTTCCTTTCCAACGATACCATACATAACCGTAAGTAACTACCTGAAGTGGTACTAATGAATCATTATTAATGCATGGTGTATGCCGTAATGGAAATAATGGTGCCTAAAAGTGAAGGAATTGTTCACTTTGTTTGAAAAGCATTGTATTTGGTGCAAATGCACATGAAGGGTAACTGGGAAAAAAAATCTATGATAGCAAGTTCAAACCCTCTGAGGGGGTGGAGGAAGGGGTGACTTTTGCCCAAAGAACGGTTTTTTTGTCTGTAACTCCTTAACCGTCAACAAATGAAAAGCATAATGTGCAACAAAAACATTCAGCACACAATTCTGAACAGGAAAGGTATTATACATCTTTTACGTAATACAAAATCGTATTATCACCTTTAATTCGCACGAACGCTACTTTTTAGTTATACTGGACGGAAAAGGAAATGGCTCAAGATGGGTTAAATAAATACGGATGCAAACCTATTTACGTTACCTTTTGGACTTGTATGTCAGACTGCCTGAGCGGGGAACCGAACCCACTACCTTTGAAACCAAAGGCCAAGGTCCTACCGCTGAGCCATACTGACACAGCCAAAAGGAAGCGTCCATAGGCAGCATTTAACACGCACATAGACATGTAAACATACACTTTTCCAATCGCCACTGAAGGGGAGCTTGATTGCGCGCCACACACCATTGAAATCGAAAGGAGCACACAACAAAGCGTGAAATATTTAGTTATACAGGACGAAAAAGCCAATGGCTCAAGATGGGTTATATAAATACGGATGCAAACCTATTTACCGCTGAGCCATACTGACACGGCCAAAAGGAAACGTCCGTAGGCAGCATTTAACACGCACAATATACATGCAAACATACACTTTTCCAATCACATGCATATGTGTGCGTGTTAAATGCTGCATATGGACGTTTCCTTTTGACCGTGTCAGTATGGCTCAGCGGTAGGACCTCGGCCTTTGATTTCAAAGGTCGTGAGTTCGACACCCCGCTCAGGCAGTCTGACATATAAGTGCCAAAAGGCAACGTAAATAGCCCCATTCTAGTCTTCGGTACAGCTATGCCGCCTGATAAGACTTTGTCTGACTGTTGCTTTTTTCAACTTTGCAAAGGTACCAGATAGAGACGAGCACGGTTTACAATATTAGATTCAGTGTCAAAAGTTAGTTCAATAACATGGCAAATTAAAACATTGTTACTTCTTTATAGCTAATAGATTTCTTCGACGTAACTAATTTAAATAGTAACATTTGATCGTTGAATTGAAATCATAAGAATAACATGCAGCCGTAAAAAGGATTTAACTTTCTTTAAAATATTCTCGTCGCATTGTTGTATGAATGAATAGACTTACGTCGAACCATATACTCCATTAGGCCTATCTGCTACTTACGAAAATTAGGCCTAAAGCCACGTTACCACGACAACGTCGAGTTGCTACGAGTCGCTGTTGGCTTCGCCAACAGTGTCTCTCCCGTCACTTCCCTACTACCACTGATCTATATAGGCTACGTTGAGCATTACATTGTAACACTGTAACTGTGTGCGCAGAGGCGAACCATGTTGCAAAAATGAACAGGCTTACTATACAATCCAAATATCCGTTATCTGCTACTTACGAAATTAAAGCTGCAGGTAAAAATTAGGCCTAAAAGCTGACAATTACGCCTAAAATGGAAAATAAGCTTAAAAGCTAACACATTTTTACCGGCGATAATTCTGATGGTTACTGCTTTTAAATAACATATTAGAGAAAACTGTTACAATGCGTGATAGAGGTGTGCCCCTGACAATATGTGGTGGTGGAACTGTGCAGAAGGCCGGGTGCGACTAGGTCGTCGTGATAGCGGCTTGTTTCACTAGGGTTGTCACAGCGATTTTCGTGTTCAAAGTGCAATTGCGAGCTCTCTAATAGCCCAAAATGGACATGCTTAGGATTTTCTGAAAGGTGTTGACCTGTTCATTCCATCATTCATAACCGAAATTGTTTAACTTAGAGAGGAGCCATCCTACATCCATTTAAAGATGAAGAGATAATGATGTTGTGGTGAAAGCGTATGGTGATTTTCGAATTTAAGGTGCCCTTGCTAGTCCTATAATCGCCCAAAATGAACATGCTAAGAATTTTCTAAAAAGCAGGGATCTATTATTTCCATCAATCCTAACTGAAGTGGTTTAGCTTAGACAGCAATACAAATTCGAGCATTACAATGGCATTTTGAAACTGAAACTAGCCGCTAAACCAATATTACTCCTACACTTTTAAACGGGCGTAGGACGGTCCCTATCAAAGCTAAGTGATTTCGGTTAGTGTCTATGGAAAGAACAGATCCCCACCTTTTTGAAAATCCTAAGCATTTCCATTTCGGGCTATTACAGGGCTCGCAAGAGCACTTTTAACACGAAAATCACTATAACACCCAATTGAAAAAGGACCATTCGGTTTTGTGGTTCAAGGATTGCTTCACATTATGCTTTTGATTTGCTGACTTACAGCTAAAAAACCTTTTTGGGGGATGAAGTCACCCCTTTCCCCACAGGAACACTAAAGTTAAGGTGTATAATTTTACTAACTGTGAAGGGGAATTCAGTATTTCAATAAATAACAGTGAAAGTGTCATATTTGGGCGCCGTTTTTTCAATCAGATTTTGTTCGACTCTTGATTTGTTATTTATGACAGTTTTCAAGGGCAAATGCCGTTGGTTCATCTTCGTACTAATTACTTCAATGTTTCGTACATTTTTTCGCTATTTTCAGGCGTCTAATGGTCATCATAACAGATAACAGTCAGCGGTACACGTTCCGTTCTGAGACTTTGCTACTACTGCTGTTTGTGTGAAATAATGATACCTCGCACGGAAATGGTATTAACATAATTACTAAACAAAACAAATCAAATTATTGGAACTGTGTTTAACCTGTGAGTAAGTGTTGGACTCAAGTGCACCTTCCGAAGATCCATGACCAGAAGTGCGACTCATAAATAACAGTATCGCCGATCAACAATGAACATCTATCAAACAGCAGTACAAGTGGTTATTGTTGAAGACTGAAGACGCCATTGCTTCCTGTTGGCGTCACCCCTCGCCTGGTCCCCGTTGGGGCACGACGTGTAACGCATTGCCACGTAGCCAAAATGGTTGCCTAGGGCAACAGCCCTAAGGCCTAAATGTTATTCGAACTTAACTCTTGTCTATGGTATAATGTACCTTCGATCATTGATTAATACATAGTGTTTGATCAACTGTCGTCTACTGCTCTGTTCTTTACAGCGTTACACTCTTCCGAACCTCTGAAGTATTTTGTCCCCAGTTATGGCACAGCACGTTTTCCAACAGTAAGGTTAAGAAGAACAGAGAGATAGGTGATGAAAAGGATATGTGAATAGGGGTACAGGCAGAAGAGTGGAAAGGAGGAGACGGAATCGAAGCATTGGCTGTAAAGGAAGGGTGACGGGAGAGTGGAGAGGAAATTGTTCCGAAAATATCCTTCCCTTCACGTCCAATCTTCCCATGCCACTTCCCCTCTTCTATATCTTCTCCAATTATCCCCACATGATCTCTTTTTCTACCCTCCTTACCTTGATCCATCCTCCCATAACGTTGGTGAATTGGGGTGATGGAATTAATTTTACATCTTATCTAATTATATTTGAAAATAAGTTATAGCACCATCACGAATCCTTGCTGCTGCTCATGCTACTATCCCGCGTTCGTCCACACAGCCGCGGCGGGTTCCTGTTCCGTGGTGGACGCCTGCTTGCGGGCGGGCTATTCGGGCCCGCCGGCGAGCGTTGCGTGCATTTACGGTCATCCCAACTACTGACAACTTTGTAGCCTTTAAGCGCTGTCGTGCCCGTGCCAGGTATGTCATCCGTGAGGCTAGACGTGCTTCGTGAACAGCTTATGTTTAGTCGATCACGCGCTCCACGCCTTCTCAGCAGGTGTGGCGGAAGGTGCGCCAGATCTCGGGGAGGAACGTGTCTTCCCCGGTTTCACAGCTGAAGGTGGCGAATTCCGTGATCTCTTCTGTGCCGGATATCGCCGACTGTCTTGCGTCTGCGTTTGCGCGGGTCTCGAGTGATAACCATTATGATCCTGGTTTCCTCAGAATAAAGCGTAGAGAAGAGGCTCACTCTCTAGACTTTCGCTCCGACGGGCTAGAGGAGTACAATTTACCGTTCACCAGGCAGGAATTTGTTTC
>JAHWFP010248311.1:0-18841 GCA_023313725.1 Lithobius niger
CCTTGTTCCCTGGAATTGGAGTTCAAATTATAGTTCGTTGCGTTCGAATTAACTGTAATCCGTTTTTATTCGTGTTCCGTAACAGCTGTGAGTATGAGCATACGAGCTCTAATCCTTTTTTCTAAACGTCGAAGTCGTTTTTTGTTCAGTTAATTTGTTGGCTTTTTTCTCTTCCTTTTTATTGTAATAGCTACGGTGTGGTCTATCATGTGTATGGTATGTCCACTGTACACCCAATTTTGTTTGCCAAAAAACGAAACATTATAAATGCGTATTTCTGTTCAGGTTCTGCCCAAGCTTTTTTTCCATGTTTATTATTTGATGGCAGCACACTAGCGTGTTTGTAGAGTATCAACTGATGGATAGTTGACTATGCATTGTTGCAAGTAGATGCAGTATTATGGCAAACAATCGCGGCAACAATTCAACTAGCTTCCCGAAGCCTGCATTTAAGAATAGTAAATAAATGGCAGAGTCATGTCGGCCGTCCAATTTTGATAAACTTTGCACCAGACGGTTTAAAACTGAAAGATTAAAGCGAAAACCAAGACCATTTCATTTTGGTTCTCGACAACGATTGACTATATTAATGGAGCCGCCCCGAAGCTACGACGACAATGTTACTTTCCCCGTGCCCGAGCATCGTTGTATCTTGTTCGAGTGAGCTACAATCCGATCTTGTGCTCCTCGCCTATTGTTTCCCCATTGTTACATGTTGCAGCTTTGTAACATTTTGACATTGTTAGCCGCGCCGCCTCCGTCGATTAATTTGTCAATCACCTGAGGTATTGTTGTTCACTTGTGTAAGATGTAACACAACGCCACATAGGGGCCTTAGGGCTTCGTCGGGCAGATGACCGGGTGCGGTTAACGCTCGCTAAAAACCCTTTGACCTAAGATGTAACATTCTCCGGTTGTAATTAGACTTAGATGTAAAGCGGGCGCATGGCTTAGGGCTAAGGCCCCAATAAAACCAATCCTCCTCCGCCTCCGCCTGTCCACTTTTTGAAAATTCACGTGAGCAAACGAACTCTAATAAGCACTGCCTGCCGACTGTGCTAATACTCTAACCAAAACCTTTTTTCTTCAGTCTACGTCTTCCAGCTGGCCTTTTATTTTTAACTGAAATAAAAAAAAAACTTGCAAATCCGTTGCATTTAGTATTTTATACTATAAAAAGATAGAACTTGAGATTTAACAATTTTAGTAACATTTCTTGCCACCAGATGCAGTTTAAGTAACTCGTGCATTTACTGTTCTGTACAGTACAGCCAAAACGACTGAAAAGACTACAGCAACGACTTTGTCCGTCCATTCGCCGTCGCCTTTTTCAGATGGCAAATTAAAACATGGCAAATTAAAACATCGCTGCTTCCTTTTACCTAATAAGCTTTCTGGACGTAACTCAATGAAATAATGACATTAGATTGTCGCATTTAACTTCTACAGGAAGACACGGAACCGTAAAAAAAACGGATTTCGTTAACGACACACATTAGCTTCATAAAAAAAAACTCTTGACACCGTGTTGCATAAACGAACCGGCCTACTCTCGAACCCAAATCTCCGTTAGCTGCTGTTACGAAATTAAAACAGCTTATAAAAATTACACCTAAAAAGCAGCCAATTACGCGGAAAATCTAAAAGTAAGCTTAAAAGCAAACACATTTTTTAACGGCAATTATAATGGTTACTACTTTTAGATTGTTTAATACAGATCGCTGTTGCAGTGCGTGATAGAGGTGTGCGCCTCATTATTTTCTATGAAAAAGTGGCGGAAGTGCAAAGAAAACCGGTTGCGAATGTTTGTTTTTGTTAGGGAAAAAACATACAAATTAAATCATTTAACACAGTTTGCCAACGAAAGTATCTAGTGGTATTTAGTAATAAATCTCGAATTCTGTCGTTTTATTGTGTAAAATGCTGTACGCAACGGATTTTAATTGTTCATTTTTTTTTTTATTTATTTAAGCAAGTTAAAAAACTACCTATCATTGTCATAGCTCGAAGTGGGGGCCGTAGGCGACGGAATGGGGTAACCGCCTCTTCATGAAATCTTTGCAGCCTATACCGTTTCCTTTTCCGTGAAGAATGGGCATACCGTCCGTCAAAGTTGATTATTATTTCTTTTGCTGATATTTTAATTTATTTTTTAATTTAATTTAATTTTTATTTTTTTGTTACCTAAGTCTTCTTTGCTGTATTGTCTTCAAGTAATTAATATCGGAAAGATTCCGCACGCGCGGCTGTAAGACCCCCCTCGTTTATTTGCCCTATTGTTTCAGTGCATAGAGACAGAGGCACAAGTTGGCGGTGGTTTTTATCGTGCAGCTATGTTGTAAAATCAACGTCAGTATTATGTCTACAGCCTTTCTTGCGTTCTCCGCAGAAAGACCACAGATAACCGATTGTTCGTTTTTAGTAGCAGAGTGCCTTGTTGATATCCAAGATGGTTACAAAAACAATGGCGGCCGTCGAATAATGCCGCCCCTTCCAGGAAAACGCAGCCGATCATAAAATATGTGCAGGCCTCAAGACACGCCGCGCACACAATAATATATGCATTGTGCATACGTCAATCCCATTTTTGTACCTATTGCTAAAGTATTTCCGGGAAAAGGACCTTCGTACATTTCCGTGCGATTTTTCAGTAATCTTATTCGTGTTGCTTGAAAATGAAAACGATAATCAGAAATGATATACGAAGTTATTTTATTGTTTCTGCAGCTGTTTTGTATTTTGTGAAATATGAAATCCACTATTTACCGCTTCCGTCAGTCACTAGTCCAGTTTTGTGATTTTATCTCCCTCCTCCCCTCCCCACAATCACCGATCACCGCTCAAGCAAAGATTCAAAGTAAAAAATAAACGGGGCGAAATAATAATTTAAAAAATAGTTTTCAGACTTCGAGCACTGATTAATGTAATAAACAAGTGTAAAATCATCTTATTTGCCCCTTAAACAACCTGAGAATGGCTGAACCAATATTCATTTGCTACATGGAAATTTTAATTTAATCGAACTCGGTCGAAATTTATGGGAAGAATTCGAGATTTGAAAATGTCCGTTCTAATGGTAAAAGACAACGCATTGGCCAAATTAGATAAGAAATGGCGCTGTACCACGGTGCATTCTAAATTATTTATATTATCTCTTATTATTAATTACCCAGAGATGACAATTTCACAATTCTAATGCAGTAAGTGTGGAAATGAATTATTTTAATATATTACGAGACGCAAAGACAAATGGACGATTTATGATAAATAAACACGTATGCAAACCAACTTAAGTGCAAAAGGCAACGAAAGCAGATTTGCCTTTGCATTTATTTATTCTGAACAGATCATCGGAACAAAATGTGTAAACTGTTTGCCTAAAACGATGTAACGTGTGGTGTAAATGTACAGGATATCGCCCGCTTTTCGAGTGCTGGGATCTAACAATGTCGAGGGCGCGCAGCGCCCGAGCCATTGTTGGATTCCAGCATGAGGAAAGCGGGCGATATCCTCCTTCTCACCAGTTTTGAAGCTATCAGTCCGACGTACATTGTTTAGCGCAAGTGAGCGCGAGTGGAATACATCGTTGCGTTTAGCCAGAAGAAAATGTGTGTAGAATATTCGTTAAGAATACAATGCTGCACACAACGAAAAAAGCAACGTTTAATTTTGAAAGCGGTTGCAATGTCGTAATTAACATGAATTCGTCAACGATTTTTTTGACGTTTGAGGTGATGTTGTTTTTAAAAATAGTTCCATTTAATTGATTATATTCGGTTGCTTTATTCCTTTTTGTCATTTAATGGAAACCAACGTTTGTAAAGCAGCGGTTGCAATGTTGTGAGTAACGTGAATTGCTGAGCGTTGTTTTTTTTTATAACTGTTGTGTTTTTTTAATTTGTTTCAGTAAATTTATTAAATTTGTTTGTTTTCTTTCTTAACACAAACGGGGGCTGGGATCCACGTGGAGTGCTGGGAGTGCTGGGATCCAGGATCCCAGCCCTCCGCCGCGGATCCCAGCACTCCTCGTCCTCGTTAATTGTTGCGATCCCGTCGTGTTGTATTGTTATAAGAGGACTGAGAGCGTCAAAATGGGTGAGAAGTATACATTTCAACATCAACACGATGACGGATTCTGCTTTTATATTAAGTAAATGCCCCCTTTTTTGGGAGTCTGAGTAAAGTACTGATTTAAATGCGAGATGCCCCCAAAGAAAAATCACCACCATTTAGCGCCGGGTACGCATAGGATAACCAACGGCGTCGAGTGAGTTTTGCCAACAATCAACGAGTAGCGCAGCCACGAGTTATTGTTGCCAGAACTCCCGAGACGCCGTTGGTTATCCTGCTTATACTAACGGGATATTGTTTGAGTCGTGGCTGCAACAAACAACAAATCGTGCTGACGTTCTTGCTTGACAAGGCGGCTGTGCGTGCAACAATGTTTACGCAAAGACAGCATTGTTATTGCCGGATTCCGAATCGCCCCATCACCGTTCATACGGCGGAAACTCAACGACGAACAGCCCCTTTAGACAACTTCTCTTGAAAATTTTTTAGGAGAAGTTGTTTGAAGGGGCTATTCGGCGTTGAGTTTTCGCGGTAAGAACGGTGATGGGGTACTTCAGAATCGAGTAACAATCAAGAACTAAAAGTAGAGAACCTTTGTTGGCTAACTGGGTTATTCGGCGTTGTGCGATGACGGATGCTTTCGGAGTCTTGAACAGTGATACGGTAAGACAATAAACGTATAATTACAGGACGGAGAGCCAAATGGACTCCATCAGTGATAAATACTGCCCATTTATTTACTGATTTAGTGTTCAATAAATAAACATGTATTTGAAAGATCTACATTTAACAAATAAATAATTATTAAAAGGTAATCAAAATGACGGTTGTGTCAACATGGCTAGCAATAAGCTTCTCTGGGGGGCAACCTTCATCGGGTAGGGTAAGAGCTATCCACGAACTAATTTGTTTTAGTTTTCAAGTAGAACCGGTTAATATTTACAAGTTGAATTGGTGTTGAATGGTTATAGTGTTGTGTTCCCGTGGGTATTTTATGATTTTGTTGTATTATGCCAACGTACGTATTTCAAAACAGTGTCGGATTGGGAAGGGTCGCGTCTCCCTGGGAATATGTACTGCAGGGGGGGGGGGGGGGGCCTGGCCGTGAAGGTCTGGGGAGCAATGTAAGCTTCCCCAGCAGCCCCGGCAAACTACCTTATTTTTAAAACATCGGTTATTTTGAAATGTTTTCCTGAAAATTAGAAATGCAGTTTTCGTAGAAATCAGTTCAATTTTTTTCAAAAAGCCACAAAGGCCTCTTGTTGTGCGTATGGTGGGGGCGGGGGGAAGGCATGCCGAGTACTGGTCCCTAGCTATTTTGAAGAAACTGGCAAGAACTTGAAACGTTTTCGTGAAAGCTCCATATTTAACAAATACATTTAAAATAATCAAAATATGACAGACGGTTGTGCCAGCACAGCTAGCGTTAGGCTTCTCCGGGAGGCAACCTACCCGATGGGTAGGGTGAGAGCTATCCACCAACTGATTTTTTTTAGTTTTCAGCATACTTTACTAGCTGATCGTTAGCATGTGGTTATGTGGCTGCGTTGCTGGTTATGATTGATGGGGTATTTTATGACTTATTGTATTTTTTGAGTTTGTTGTGTTACGTTAACGCATTTCAAATCAAATAAATTAACATTAAATCGGTAGGAATAACAAAGAAATATTACTCCTAAATTGGTTTGGTTATATTACTCATAAGTATAAAAAAAAAGTGGTAAAAATAAGCATAAATAAGCATAAAATTTGCTTGTTTTATTGTATTCTAGCTTGATTCCGAAATACCCCTTCAGACAAGAACGAAACTATGCTTTCGCCAAACTTTCTTTGCTACATTGTTGGGAGAACCCACTCGGAGAATCCACTAGTGGGCTCTCGACAATGGCTTTGTAACAATGGTTCATTGTTCGGTATCCACGCCGAGAACCATATGCGTGTGGTATAAGCTGAAGTATACTTCTAAAGGAAATGCTTCTAAACTGAAGTGGTTCTAATGCTATGATTTGATTTGATATTTTATTGAGCCTATACTCGGCCTTTAAGCCATCTGCTCAGTCTATAAACTACTTACATACTAAACCAGAATCAAAACAATGCTATGCTATGCATTCTAATGCTATGTCTAAGCCTTTTAACAATTAATAACATTCCACTACATTATCTTTATTGAGCTTACTTGACGCTACATGCTCACTCTAACCTACTTAGCACCTAACTTATTCTACCCCGTACAGGCCACATCAAAGCACAAGATGCCTCCTAAGACATTCAACCCTCACGCCTTCGTATTCATTGTTGTTAGCAAAATGTGATTAGTAACGCTCGCTAAAACCCTTTGATGATTAATAACATATTTTGCTAACAAAAATGAAAACGAAGGCGTAAGTACGCAGCAGAATGACAACATCTCGAATGAAGAATAATTGCTTTTCCCATCTACATTAATAAAAACGAGTTGCAGTGTTGTAAAACGGCCACACGACCCAGACGGACACCCGTCTAATAATATCAGTAACAATCCTGCGTTGATTGTCAACAACACCCGGCCACCCGTCTAATAATAACAGTATTCGATTATTGTAAACGGAATGATTGTTGGCAATAAACTAAAAACTGATCGTTGCCAATAAACTCAAACGATGGATGAAACAATGCTTCAGTTCAAGTACATGCTTCTTAGTATTAAACCGCTAGATAAAAGGTTCTGTCGTTGCAGACGATTAAAATTAAAGAAACAGTGAAACTCCGTTAAATATTCAAAGCGCTTTACTTGCTACCCAGAATCAAGTAAAAAAAAAAAAAAAAAAAGCATACACGAACCCATGGTACAAAGGCGTATTTATTTATTTACGGCGGAAATGTATATAAAAGTGCATGGAGTCCGGGTCAAGTGAGGCGCTGATTGAGTGAGGGAAGCGAACGAAAATCAGCGTTTATAGACGTGTGCGCAAACCAGCAACGCAACTTTCAATGAATAAAACAATACTTCAAGTATATGCAACGTAATATTACACTGCTGATGAAAGATTCTTTCTTTGTAGATGATTCATTAAAATTAAAAGATTAGTGAAATTCGGTTAAATATGGAACAAAATGCGTTTGTTAGCCAGCGTGCTCAAAAATACATAGACGGCTTATAGACGGCATACACGCCTTTTACAACAAACACATGCCAGCGCAAACTAACACAATGTAGCAAACGGTGAGTCAAACACCACCCGTGCACCATCCTTCACCGCTTGGTAACGGTTCTGTCATTGTGGACAATGAAAATAAAAGGATTAGTGTAACTCGATCAAATCTGGGGGAAAAATGATTTAGCCGACATTGAAATGACGCCGTCCGGTGGAAATATGAAAGTCCATGAATTCCGAGTAAGGGAAAGTGCTCAGTGAGTGAGTCAAACGAACGAAAATCAGTGTTTGTTAGCAAAAATACATAAACGGGAAACACATCTTCCGCAACAAACAAATGAGAGAGAGCAAGCTGTCCCAATGTTGGAAATGGTGCATCAAACATCACCCGTGCACAGCACTTAAGGGCTTCAGCTAGTTGATAAATAATACGATGAATTAACACTCTCGACAAAGACGCACGTAAACCTACTAATGGAGCCAACTAAAAGCCGGGAAAAAAGAACAGTCAAACTGGATTTTCGGCTTTTCACTTCGTAACTCCTAAGAAAAAAAATATTTTTTTTTTCAATTTGGCTCAAGTATTTGTGTGCTATCTCCCGTCAAGCTCTTCAGCCGTTTGAATTCGTGATATCAAATGCCGAGCTCTTTCGCCAAGTTAATTTCACCGACGAGAAAGACTTCATACATTAAAAGAAAAACCTGAAAATTATCCAGCAGTTTCCATATTTTTTATTTAACCTTCGAACTATATTACTCGGTGGGATTAATTGGCAAAACAGCTTGGCATTTGATATCACGACTTCAAACGGCTGCAAAGCTTGGCGGGAATCTTAACACGTTTTGTTTTTGGGAGACAGTACTGATATTGAGGCATTCGCCCAATGGCCGTCTCTTGCCGAGTTATTTCATTGTTGTGTTGTCTCATGCCTCTATTTTAATAGAGCGGCATCTTTGGCGTTGTTTGGGCCGCTTTTGCTTTTACTGTTTTGCTTTTGCTGTTTTGCTTTTGCTGACTATGGTGACTCTCCCATTTGAAACAGGGTGCCGGCTTCTTTCTTACCTGATTCATATTCACACCACCAGGTGGAAATAACAATGCTGAAATTATTTAACAAAGAATACGGAAATGTAATCTTTGAACAATGAAAAGTCATTGTTAAACCACTGTTGAACAGCAACCATAACCCACAAGGCATGAACTTACCACGAGGTTTGGTTAATAGCTGTAAAAATAAGGAAACATCCTGACTGGTCAATTCCCACAAGGACATGTTAAAAACTATATTTAATTTCCAACCAGTGGGTCCGCGGCCTATCTTCAGTTCTCCGCAGAACGAACACAGATAATCGATTGTACGTTTTCAGTGGCAGAGTGCCTTGTTGATATCCAAGATGGTTACAAAAGCAATGGCGGCCATCGATTAAAGCCACGCTCTCCAGGAAGACATAGCCGCTCACAAAATACTTGCAGGACTCAAGATACACCGCACACACAATACAAGATTTTAAAAAACGTTAATAAAAACGGGATCAGCATAGTGCTGCTGGCGGGTGGGGTATGCAATATGCTGATCCCGTTTTTTTTTTTAATGTTTTTTATCTTGTAATTGGCTTTTATTGTGACCAAACCCAGCAATATACTGGTTGAAAATTAAATATCGTATTTAACATGTCTTTATGGGAATTGATCTGTTAGGAGGTTTCTTTATTTTTACTATTTCGTCCACCCACAAATTAATTGATTTAGCCTTCACGCATAGTCGTTGAGACAGGAATCTCTTTTTTTTTCTTGCAGCGTGTCTTTAAATTCACAATGATGATGCGGTGAATAAAGGTGCGATTTTTAAATTAAATACAAAAAAAAATTAAAATCCGGTGCATATACTTCATTTTACACTATCAAATGAAACAATTTGAGATTTACCAGTTTAGTACCATTTCTTTTCACGAGATGTCGCTGTTAGGATTGTGTGTGTTTACCAACGTTTAACTGCAGTTTATATAACTCGTGCATTTTTACGTGTTATATTTTTGCCTTCTTTTTATCAAATATTCGTTCTTTTTAGGGAAAAAAAATAAAAAACGTGCGCATGCAAGTTAATCGGCTTTTAGGGCGTTAAGTTGAAGTGTAAATAATAATGCGACTTACTTGTTTATTACAATATGAGGCCGTATTTGACCTTTAATTGAACGCTGCAAAAATGTTATCAAGACGGAGGAATTTCGAAAGATAAGCTAAATTGACGCCAAGATAAGCTGGAAAGAACATCCAAACACACCTGCTATCAATAGCTCGTTATCAACATCTTGTTGATAAGTTTATCAACAGCTCATTGTTTCGGTTATCGCAACTCTTCCTATAGCAGTTAAAGATCTGTTCTCGGCTAAGCAACATTCAGTTTTCTGGATTCATTCTTGTTGCGTCACGCATGCTCACATAATGGCTCAAGCGATCGTAACAGAAAACAAGGAGGCTATTGTGAAACCTGGAAATGCCATTATGAAGCTTCGTCTTGTTGAAAAGCTAACTAGTATTGGAAAAAGATCTTTATGCAAGATAGAAACGAACAGCGGCCTGGGAAGCGGATTTTTGTGTTCTTTAGTTTTAGACGACGAGGACACTACGCTTTTAGGCCTATTCACAAACAACCATGTGATTCCAGCTAGTGCTATGTCAGAAAAAATTGTTCTTATCTTCGAAGGTCTCAAAAACGTTCGTGTTGAAATTCTTACTCGACATGTAACCTACTCTTTCACGTGTGACCTTCTAGATTGTACGTTCATAGAATTAACTAAAGAAGTCACAGAGAGCCTTGTAGGGGCTCGGTTTCTGAAGGTTGTTTCCAAGTGCCCATCAAGACAAAGTGATGTTTACATTGTACAGCATCCAGGTGGTGGCGAGGCCTCTATTGCAACGGGGAAACTAACTGAGTACTTTGGGATAGACTTACATCACAATGCAAGTACCCTGCCTGGTTCTAGTGGTTCTCCTGTTTTGTGCGGAGATGAACTTAAAGTGTTGGCAATTCACAAAGGTAATTATAAGTCTCTTTACAACAGAGCTACTGTTTTCAGGTGTATAGTGAGAGCCATAAGGAAGGATTACAAGAGAGGGGGTAATATCTTTCCGAGACAACCAAGAGAGCTTACTACAATAGATGTCAAAGAAATGAAGAAGTTTTTACACCTTGAAATACTTCAAGAATGTACGTTTGCGTCAAATGTGTTTCAGCTGAAAAAACAAAAAAGCAATATTAAACAGATGAAAGACCTCAATTTGACTGACGCCAGTAGTTGTTGGTTTTGCCGTACTCACCACGGCTGGTTCTGCACAACCAGCAACCCTTTGACGACCGATGCTTGCTGGCAGCAAATAACGAGTAATCGTAACGGTGAAGCTCATCTCACCGGCAGAGAAATTGCCGAACATGTAAAGTATGTTGCCTACACGGATGAAATTAATTATTTAAGCAGACTTGGAGATTTCTATTGCATCTGAGCAAATAGATAAAGGGGAATGCATTATGATTTCCACTCGTATAAAACATAACAGGTGTTTTTTTCTTTTTCTTTTAGCGACGCACGATGTGAAACACAGTCAAAGAGTTTATCATCCTGTTCTGCCGTCTGTCTGTCTAGTCATAAATAATCAGGAAAAAAAAACGATGTCCCGTTTTTCAATAATTAAGGGTAGAAGACATTTCACATGCAAATTCAATCAATGCCGCTAACCTTATGAGTATTCGAATAAATACGGATGCAAACCCATTCACGTTGCCTTTTGTATTTTAATGTGATCGGGGTATTGAACCCACGACCGTTGAAACCAAAGGCCGACGTCCTACCGCTCAGCCATGCTCACACGGCCAAAAGGAAACGTCCATAGACGCATTTAACACGCACACGATTACAAATAATTAAACACTTTCCAATATTGCATCTGGACTTCTCCTTCTGGACTTCTCATGATGGTTGAGAAGTAGGATGTTGGCCTTTGGTTTTAACAGTCGTGGAGCCATTCCCCCACTCAGACTCTGGCGCTTAAATCCAAAAGACAACGTAAATAGGTTTGCATCCGAATTTATTTAACACTCTTCGAGCCCATTTGGCTTTCTGTCCTGTTTATGAGTATTCCCTTACAAAAATAACAACAACAAAAAAATCATTCTAATTAAACAAACGAAATTAGTTGTCATCTGTTCAGTGTTGGCTCCATTGTATTTCGTGTAGTATTTTACTTGATTTTATGCAGTATTAGTAGATTACTAGATTCATATATTATTCTAGATCCATGTGTAGGCTATTATTACTAGATGCATGCTTATGAAATAAAATAAAAAAAAGATTTTATGAAAAAATTCTACTAACAGCTGGTACCATTTTCTTGCCTGTCAGGTTGAATTTCCAAGCTAACACATTAATAATAACTAGTTGTTCCCCGGCGTAACATACGCCGGTCTAGCTGATTTCCGCTGATTCAACTCGGCTCTAATAGTCAGCATTATTGAAGCAATAGTGTTTGTTTCTAATTGTTAGGGCGCATATCCGTTCTCATTGTCGGCCATTGAATATACATATAGTGTCAGCCCGCGGCTGGTTCGTGTTGTGGTTGCTCTGTTGGGGAGGCGTGTTTTCGCGACGCGCATTGGTGAGTACTGGTCGTCGGGGGAGGCTACGAGTCGGGGACTCCCGCAAGGGAGTTGCCTAAGCCCCTCTCTCTTTGCAATTGCAATTAATGAGGTCCTGGCAATGTTAGGTGAGGAGACAAATGTGGTATGTTACGCAGATGATGTGGCAATTTGGTTTGTCGGTGACGCCCTCGACATCATGGTTAGCGAAGCACAGTGTGCTTTGGATAAGACAGACGGGCTGCTACGAGAGCGAGGGCTCCTTTTGGCTCCAGCGAAAACAGAGGTTGTCGTTTTCTCGAGATCAGGGAATATGTTGCAGCCATGTGTTGAGCTTAGGGTGGGAGATCAAATTGTTAAGCCGAAACCATGAAGGGCAAAATTCAGGCTAGGACCTCTATCCTTAAGGTGTTGGCGGGCCGGGACGTCAAGAGGGGATCACTCCTTGCTACGTACAGGACGTTCATCAGGTCCCTTGATTCCCACCTCCCCTTTCTGTGTAGGGGAGCTGGTGCATTGAGACGGCACATCAATACATTACAGGTTGTTGTGAATGTGTGTCTCAGGGCTGTTTCGGGCTGCATTGCCTCCACTCCGGTGCAAGCACTATGCGTGGAGTGCAATGAGCCTCCCCTTGAATACAGGGCAGAGGAGCTCTTGATGGCGCTGTGCTTCCGTAACCTCAGCAGAGGGGGCAAGGACCCAGTCGGTAGAATTCTAGCAGACTATGTAACCCTGAGTGAGAGGGCACGTGATCTTTTGGGGGAGGCTGGGAGAGGAGTCACTCTGCTCCAACGTGTGGCGGGGCACACACTGGAGGTGGCCTGTGCCATGCCACTCAGCCCCTGGACGTGGTGCCCGGGACTGCGGGTCCTCTTTGATCAAAGCTTTGTTGAGTGTGCTGTGTTTTGTGATGCTTCGTTCCTTCCGCTGGATGGGGTGGGTGGGATCGGTGTTGCGATTCCATCCCTCAAGCTAACGCTTAAACGCAGGGTATCCTCTGTGTCGTCGGGCACAACGTGTGAGCTTCTCGCCATTTCTGTTGCACTTGACGTGGCACTGGACTTGCGGCTCCCTTCGTTTGCCATCCAAACGGACTCACTTTCGGCCTACAAGTTGCTGAAGAGCTCATGGGAGGGCCTGGAGGTCAGGGACCCGCTGATCTTTTCCATTGCGTGGAAGTTTTGGGTGGCATTACGTACCAGTACAGTGGCCTTGGTCTGTCGCGTGAAGCGGCACAGGGGAATTGCGCTGAATTGGTCCCACGGCTTTCTGCTCGCATGCGGCGATCTGCGGTTCGTCAGAGAGCTGCGGCCAGGTGGCAAAGTGCGTGGGAGGGTTCATCTGGTGGGAGGGATATTTTTGCCGTACACCCTGTCTGTGGCACGGCGTCAAATGTTGACAAGCTTAGTTTTAAGTATGCAAGAACGCTCTCCAGGTTGCGTGTTGGCTGTACGTTGCTCCGAGCGCATAAGTTCAAGTATAGGTGGGTGGGATCCCCACTCTGTCCACTCTGCTTGGTAGATAAGTCGCCAGAGCATGTGCTCTTGTTCTGTCCCAGGTATGCAAAGGAGAGAGAACGTCTTTTCCCATGGTTGCAAGATCTTCCAACGCTAGCGGGGCTTCTGTCTCATTCACGGGGACAGAATCCAGTTAGTAAGCTACGGGTCATTGCCTTGTTTTGTGGCGAAGCGAGGATCACAGTTTAGTTTGGGACCCTCTCCCCTCCTTCCCCCCTCCTCCTTTCCGACTTGCTGCAGGGAAAGAAGGTGTGCACAGTGAAAGTGGTGACATGGTGGTGTGGTTCTGGGTCTGTGCGACAACGAGTGGCGGACTGTGTAACGGCCGAGGCGTGACCATTGCGTGACGGTATTTGTGAGCGTACCCTGGAACAACTGGGCGTGCCAGTGAGCTGGAGTTTGACGGAGTACAGATGCGTGTGCTGATGTAGCGTACAATTGAGTGGTGAAGTGCAGATTGGTGCTCCGTATTTCTTGTGGTGTAATTGTTATAGTGTGTTACTTGAAGTGGATGTTGCTGTTAGTTTGCCGCATGTTGATGCGGCTTGGTGTGGTGTGGTTTGCGTGTTGTAATTTTTTAGATTGATTGATTAGATTTATTTACCCGGGGAGCCTGGACCCGCAGTAATTTTGGTTGTAATTTTTTAGTTGGGACGTTCGACAATAGGTCATGGCCTCAATAAAATCAAAGGAAAGGAATAGTGTTTGTTTCTAATTGTTAGGGCGCATATCCGTTCTCATTGTCGGCCGCTCGCCCTTTTGCTTTGCTACCGTGGGAAGAATGAGCCTGGTCGCCCTCTTGTTGATTATTGAAGCTTTGTTTAATCCTGATCCCTAACAATCCTTTTAGCTCTGCTCCTGAGCCAAGTCTGCTCCTAAGCGAAATAAATATATAGATTAGAAAACAAAAACGAGCTCGTTTGATGTTTAAGGTATGGTTTAACTGATCCGAAGTCAAAACAGCAAAGTAACACAAATAAACTTTCCTGTAATGTTTCACATACTGCACTGTTCCTGTACTGTTTAGTCTACGTGAAACCTTACTGCTGTATTCACATGTTTTTACAGTGTTTACTTTAGAATACGATATGTCTGATTGGTTCATTCTACTTGGCTAAAGGACATCGCTGAAAAATCGTAAAAATCATACTTTTAGTGTGCTTAGTACAGACCTACAGATTAACTAATTCAGGGTTCGCGCGACTCCTTGAAATCCTGGAAATATATTGAAAATAAAAATGAAATATCAGTCCTAAAATCTTGAATATGAAATCTTAAAAACTGGTGTATGTATCAATAGGATGAACGGAAAGGAGACGACCGGACTATAATAATGATGAAAAATTTAGCCCCGAAAGTAGGCCAGTGTGTAGCCTATACTATGCACTATAATTATTATTCTTACAACAACTTTGAAAGTTGGCATATGGTTTTAATTTTATTTACGTGTCTAACGGTTGAATACAGCAGTAAGGTTTCACGTGGACTAAACAGTACAGGAACAGTGCCGTATGTGAAACCTTACAGGAAAATTTATTTGTGTTACTTTGCTGTTTTGACTTCGGATCAGTTAAACCTTACCTTAAACATCAAACGAGCTCGTTTTTGTTTTTTAATTCGTGATACTTTGACATACCAAGCTGGTTATCTGCACTCGTTGCAAGTGCACTGAGTTTCGCTCGCTTCGCTCGCTTATTCAGTGCAAGTCTTTCTTTTGGAAGTTGGTTTGTCCAAGCTATCTGCCAGTGGCTTTGTCCGTATTTGTAGTATAGGACGGCAAGCCAAATACGCAACGGACATCTTTAGCTGTAACACGGAAGAATGAAGTGAAATCATATAAATCGATTCGTGATAAGGATGACTCTTCATACGCGGGTAAACTGTTGGCTCGCCAGCATTGTTAGCATTTGCTTACGCTTTCCGTCTGGCGTTTGCTGATGAGCATTGTTGCTTAAAAACAATGTTTAAAACAATGTAAAACAATAAAACGAATCGTTCAGGGCCCCATAACTCCGGAACGAGAAGACCAATTGAAAATTTTTACTTTTATAAAGGGCACGTCCCCGGAAGTAGATCTTTCAAATGAGCTAGGAACCAGTTTTCTACGATAAATGGTTTAGTCTGTAGAGACCATTGCATAAACGTGTCCCATAAAGTTCACCACCACCACCGTGTAAGACAACAAGAACACAGCTGTGATCTGTGGAGCTTGATTTTTTACGGCATATGTGACAGCACATATTGTTGTTTGTTGAAAATTTGCAAGCTAAGGCTCGAATGAACACGGCAGTGGGGGGGGGGGGGGGGGAGTGACCAGCTTCCCCTTCCGCCCCAAAAAAGAAAAAAATGTAGGATTTATTTGTATGGCGGGAAGAAGGATAATTAGTTTAGACTTATTTATGCTAAATTTTGGGGTTTAAATAACAAAATGCAGTTTATGTTACCGGCACCCTAGTTTTACTTGGCGGGACGAAATAAAAAAAAAAGACAACTACAACAACCACAAAAAACGCTGTTCTACACATATTTTATGACGAGGCCCTGTGGTAGTCGGAATGATCACAATATTTAGGAATTTTTATTGTTGTTAGAAACAAATGTAACTTATGGCTATGGTCTTTGATGGGAATGCTATGCATACAAAAGTGCTGATGGTTGTTAAAAGAGTAAAACATTAACACCTCCAATCTCATTGCACGAATGTGAAACATAACTAGCACACTATGACGAGTAACTACTTCAGCACATTTGTTTGTTTTGAGTTTCGTTTTGTCATTTTAAGGATTTTAATCTTTCTTACCTTTTTTAACTGATTATGCATGTAATGCATAAAACAGTTACTGAAATACAGTCGGGGAGAAAAAGGGGATTGCGTCGTGAGCTATTGTTAAATTGCGTTTCGTCCCACTCCAGTAGTTTATTTGAACGGGTCATGCCTATCACCCTTATCGTATGCCGGAAGTGACTGAAATATTAGTCGATTTTTTCATGATTTCGATTAGAAGACGTGCCAGCAAAATGTAGGCGTTGTTATTGAACAGTTTATGGCTAAATCGTTTGCATATGAAGGGTTGTAGGTCCTTGACTAAATATTTTTGCCAATTATGTTTCTGTATGAAAAAAAAGTTGAACCGGAACTGGCCCAGCTTATTTCAGGTTTTGACATCATGTACGGAAAACGGAATTCTATCTGTTGTTGGGCTATTAGCGAATCACTGGAAAAAAAATGGCGGCTACTTTACGGTTCGCGGGAAGGCTGTCGTAGGATTCTATGCGTATTGGCAATCCGTGTAGTTATGTGGCTCCTACTAATCAGGTAATTATTGTATAATCGATTATTTAGTGTAGCAGTTTGTTGTAGTATAATCAATTCGACAAACGTTTGAGACAACGGGATAGTGCATACTACGTGCGTAGCTAACGGAATAACGGCAGAATTATAAATTCATTCCACGATCACTTTCGATAGTTTTACTTTACGCGGCTTATGGGAAGAATAAGGGCTCCTCACCGATTGATCTCTTGTTGAGCTAGAATGACGTAAAATGATCAACTGAACAACTTACGCATAACATTTTTGGGGCACAGGCTTCGTTTGGCCGTCGGAAATTGAAAGCCGCACTCTTTGCGCTGACGGACGAGAGGCCGTTTTCTTCCCGTGATCTCAGCTGATATTTTTTTCCCCGTAAACATTTCAGATAGGTAGGTTGTTATTGTCAATTTCGTGTGGTTTTGTTGTTATTGTCGGTTAGGTTAAGAACCGGCTTCGGCATTTCACTTGAGGTAATGAACTGGTTGGGGTTTGGCGTTTCACTTGCCGGACTTTCGCCCAGTTTCATGCTTTCTGGCACGGCGCGGTGCTAACTTTGGACCTTCACCACGGCCAAACAGTGCGTTTGCCCCAAAAATGGAGTAGGAAAACATTACTCAGCAGGTAATCCTTAGTCCATTAAAAAAAAATTCGGACGAGAGCCCGTTTTCTTCCCAGGTTCCCTTTACTCACACGGCCCAAAATTCGAAAAAAGAGAAAAGACCTACCTTTAATTTTCACTGAAGGCCCTACAAATTGGTCCAAAATTGCGGAAACTCGTTAAATCATCATTAACATAACCTAATCCAATTAACTGCCCCAGTATGAAATGCCAAACCCCAACCAGCTAACTACCTCAGCATGAAATACAAAACCCCAAACTTACCTAACCTATAACCTAACTGACAATAACAACAAAACCACACAAAACCACACGAAACTGACAATAACAACCCGCCTATCGAAACTGTTTACGAAAAAAAAAATATAAGGTGCCATTCCGGCTCGGCCCGACAAGGATTTTAATCTTTCTTACCGTTTTTGTTTTTAAGGTTCCTCAGATCGTGAAAAACGCGTTAAAAAATTAAAACTGAAATTTTGAATTAAAATGCAAAACTACCTAGTGGCGTGGCGCGCCGAAAAATTAACGGCGGCAGGCAGCGGCAGCGTGCCGAAATTATTTTTCATGAGCAACGGCGTGCGGAATATTGGGAAAATCATCGGTGGGGATAAATGTTGATCCTAACGTAAATTCCACATTGCCAATTGTAGCCTAATACACTCGAATACAATTTTTACGTTCGGAGTAGTCCCACTTACGTTTCATAATAAGTATTCCCTAGTTTGTTAGTCCAGGTGGTCCAGAGTTGCGTCCATTCGTGGTCCAGAGTTATCAACAGACATGTTGATATTGGAGATAACAAATACATGACGCAACAAAGAACACAACTGACGTCAGAGTCGGCGCATGCGCAGTCCAACTTATTTAGGAAAAGCGGTCTTGGAAAAGCCACCTGCCGTAAAGACCGTATCGTATCAGACCAAAAAAGGCAAGTAAAATCAACAATACTTCACGCCACTTGGCAACCTTGTCGCGTAGTTTTTTGTTTCGCCTTCTAGCGGAGCATTGTGGAAGGCAAAGATGATACGGCCTATACCGTAGGTGGCTGTGTCTAGGATGACACGTAGTCATACCATGCCGACTTCGCTTGCTAGCGTATAGGAGCTTGATTAGGTAAATCAAGCTCAAAAAATGAAACTCACGATTCCAGCTGAAGTCCTGATCTCCAATCTGGTAAATCGGAAATTAATAAAAGTTGGTACACGCGTTGAACAAGTCCCACAAGGCTTACATTCCAAATTTCAGTAGAAAATGTTGAACGACGGCGGAGAAATAAGGCTTCCAAATTTCAGCTTTAACATGGGAGACCGAGGTCAAACCTAACAGTAAGGATGGTTGACGGAAGGGGTGTGAGCCGTTAATACCGTATCATTTGAGGAAAACGTAGAGTGAGTTGTTCTAAAGTACATTGTTGGAAGAGGAAGTTTGTGAACCGATCCTGAGGAAAGAACGAAGGTCCTCAGACAGGAGCTCCCGCCGGAAGCTGGAATCGGTGTTAGCGCCCACAGTCTCAGAATGGTGTAAACTAAAATTACAAGAACAGCTCTTCA
>JAHWFP010248312.1:0-13531 GCA_023313725.1 Lithobius niger
AAAAAACAGCATGAACCGACTTGGTGAAATTCATTCCCGAATGCAACTCACATCCTGTTTGGTGAAATTCGAGCCAACAACTGATGTAATATAACCTAACATGTAGTAGCGATAACGTAATAAATGAACATAATAATTTATGGGACTGGGTTAGGCGAGTTCCATAAGTCGAATTTCACCACGCAGGATGTACAGTCACGGACAATGAAATACGGACAGAGATTAATACGGCAGACTAAAACTACGGCAGATTAATACGGCAGACATTAATTTTGGCAGGGAACGTGCCTTCTGTGACTCCAGCCAACCCACTAACATGTCCGAACTTGTTTGCCTTCTATACTGCATCAAGAATGAACATACCTCTGAATTAGTCAACGTCTTTAAGTTGTTTAAAGACACCTAGTTTATTTTATTTCATATAATCTTCATATTTTCTTCTATTATAAAATGATAGTCAGACGAATGAGTAAATCCCGCAGTACGGATGCACAATTACTGAATCAGCTTCAATAAAAGTCCTCCTCACGTTTTAACTCGTTGACAATTTTCCAGCTTGTTCAATAAATCATGGCACAGCTTAAAAAAATTTCTTGACAACTTTTCACGGAAATAAAATTTTGTTAAAAAAGTGTTCGTTGACAACTTTCCCTCTGGCGGACAGCGAGGGAGGGGGGCGGCTAGAGGATGGGGGGAAAATGATTAATTCGCCACTGATCATGTTTAAAGCTGGAAAAAATGTCTACAGAGTAGGTTTCAGTGAAGCTTTTAATGTTAAATTTTGCTGGCGAAAGTATTGGTTGGCAACTTGTCAGCTGGAGGGCATCGGGGTGGAGAGGGAAGGGGGGGGGGTAGGGGGAACCTTATTAATTTTACTCTGCTCATTCATGTTTAAACCTAGAAAAAATATCTACGGAGCTGGGTTTTAAAGTGAATCGTTTAATGTAAAATCTTTCTTGAGAAAATGTCGGTTGACAACGTGTCAACTGGAAGTCGGGGAGGAGTTCTGCTCGTCTCTGCTTATGTTTAGTGCTGGGAAAATGTTGGGCGACAATTGGTCTGCCAAAGGTGCTTGAGTGTGGTTTGTTCGTCGTGACTGACGTTTAAAGCAAAATCTCGCGGGTGAAGAGGGGACGTAGAATGTTGGATGACAACTTGTCTACCGGAGGTGGAGAGGGGGTAAAGTTTACAATAAGTATCGCTGAAAAAATCTTGGTTTATAACTTAGCTACCGAATGCCGGGGAGGGGGGGGGGCCAAATTTTGGAGTAAACTCTGCCTTAAAGTAGCACAATCCCAAATTGAAAAGCGAACGAAAATACCATGGCGCCATCTAGCAGCAGTGTTATTGTTAACCTTTATAGTTTGCTCGCAGGTGCACGAGGCCCTACCAACTTTTCACACAATAATTAAGGCGGTCGTGACGGAGGTCGGAGGAGCCTGGTGGGTGATGCAGACAAGATCGAAAGGGTACAACCACGTGCTACCAAAGTCGTCAACGGACTCCACGACTTGCTTTACACAGACCGCTTGAAGGTGTTACGACTGCCAACTTTGCTTTACAGGAGATCAAGAGGGAATCTGATCTTTACATACAAGTGCTTACGTGATCGAAGTAATTTCACGACAACCTGGTTCACACTCAGTGAGGGCCAACCACCAGGAACAACGGTAAGAAGCTATTCCAACGGCCATGTAACACGCGCGTGTACCAACTGTCCCTGCTATTTCGAATTTGTTCCCTATGGAACAGACTCCCTGCTGATATTGTACAGGAACCTTCTGTCCTATGCTTCAAAAGACGCCTAGACGTGTACCTACCTAGTGTCATAGACCCGTACAACTACAAAAACTGGTAAACATCTTCCCAACGCCAAAAGCTATTAAGATTCTTGTTGGTGTAGACTCAAGTTCAAGTTGCGTATTTCGTTAAAAGAAATGCCGTTGTGCATTCCTCACTTGATGCAAGCAAGTGCTTGGTTCCCAGATTCCCAGAATCAGGTGGCAGATTCCCAGGTGGCAGATTCCTGGAATCTGCCAACTTTCAATCGGTGATAGTGCCACTTTAAAGTAATGTTCAAAATGGAGGGGGGAAATGGTAGAAAACTTGTCTACTGGAGGAGGGTGGGGGAGGTGGAGGGGCAAATAAAGTTAAAGGAAAAATCTCGCTTAAAGTAATGTTTAAAGTAAAATGTTGGTGGTAAAAAAGTTGGTTGACAACTTGTCAACCGGAGGTGGATGGTGAAGTATAAAGTAAAATCTTGCTGAAATTAATTTTTAAGGTAAAATCCTGCTGGTCAAACTGTTGCTGCGGAATGCCACTAAGCCCCACCACAAAGGAATGTAACAAACACCAAATCTAGATCTTACAGTGTATCTTTACCTCCTACAAAAATTGAACGCGGGACAAGAGGACAGAATCGTCGCCGCCCAATGTCAATTGGGCGATGATTCTGTTCTCCTGTCCGAGACACACTATGTCCCGTGGTAGGTGGAAACTGCGACGAACACCATCGAGATGTGCCAAAAAAGTGACGAACCATGACGGGCTTGTGACACCACTGACATTCAGGACGGAAAACCACCCTCAAAAGGAAGCAATGAGTAAGGTTGCGATCAATACTGCTAACACCTCCCAGCGACTGCGGCGACAAGCTGAGTGCCATTCCTGGACAGTGCCTTTAATGACCCACAATTTATTGCCGCAAACTATTCAAGATGGCTGCCATATTACTACCTCAAGTATGTTTGGGCCAAATAATTGCTTACCAGTGCAGTTTTTTGCACTGGTTATACCTATTAAGAAATTTGTAGAAAATAAAATTACCTTTCCGAAGGTATATCACATGGCTAGACACGTAAAGTTGGAAAATTCAAGATGGCCACCACATTGCTACCTCAAGTAGGTTTTTTCCAAATAATGGCTTCCCAGTGCAGTTTTTTAACTGGTTAGCTATTAGGAAACTTGTAGGAAATAAAATTACCTTTCCACATAAAACTCCTGGGTAAATGATTTATCACAGATTTATCTCAGAAGTATCATAGATGGTGAACACTTACACATTGGATAATCAAATAAAACATGTTGCCAAGGATAATATATGATTACCTTGTGAAAGAAGTCCTTACCTTGCTGGCATTGACACCTTTCACAAGATGTACTCATAGACGTACGTCACAAACACAACTGAAACTCATTACGACAAAACTCTATACAGAAGATTTCAACTATATAATAGTGTTATACCTAAGAAATGGTGTAGACAACCTTAGGATTTCCATCATTATTAAGTCGAAGTAGTACATTTTCATCATTGTCATTATTGTTGGTCAAGTCACCAATACCAGTGTTATCAAACAAGTTCTCGTCTCAACTGCACGAGTACATCACAGTGCAAAGAAGGTTGTTGCAGTTGGATCTACAGGGAGGGGTGCATCAACGCTTCAGACAGGTGCACTTTATCAGTACTAAAGGTTCTTGAGGGGTACAAGGTTTTGTACAAACAATGGCTTTAAGTTTACCATCCACAAGAGACCAGTTTAGATCAGCAGGTGGAGGGTACTCCGACCCAACCCATTGGGTGGTGGTGTTGATAGAGAGATCCCCGGATTGGCGCAAGACGTTCCCCAGTCTTCTTATTATTGGTGAAGAGCCACCATCTAACCTCCACAATGTCTGTCATTACGGTTCGCTGCGTACACCTGACAAACGAATGCTTCTAGCATTTGTAAACTGTCGGTGGAGTTGATTTTTCCGGCCAATCTATGACACTCGCTGAGGCACAACAAGACTGAAGCACTCCCAGGACTTCCCGCGCTTTCCGGTGCTGATATCATTTGCCGGCAAACGAAATACAACATGGTGGAATGCTTTCTATACGAAGCTAGTGATAACATTTATCTGCATTGGGAAAAATGGGATTGAAGAAACGTAAGCATGTGAAGAATGCTCGTACAATAAACTGAGCCATGTCAATTTGGCTAATCGAACGGCTAATTGGCAATGGTTAATCTGCAAATTATCAATGTACAAATTAATAAATATCAAATGCTTTCAAAAAAAAGGTAGAGATGAAGATAAGACGGTGTAACCTTTTGTACGTTCACAGTCCTATGAAAGTTGTGATATCCACCCAAAACCAAAAACTGGTGTAAAAAGCCGCCAAGTTTCCAAAAAGGATCGGCCTTTGAAGGTAGAGATATCATTCCACCAGGGAAAGGCCGCCAGGGTGAATTCTATTAACCAAGTTAATCGCACATACTAATAATTCGAAAGTTAAATGAAAACTAAAAACTAGAAGATTGCTACTAGCAGTAGCAATCTTCAAGTTTTCATTTAACGTCCAAAGTATTATTCGGTGCTATTAACTTAGCTAATAGGATTAACCTTGGCGGCCTTTTACTGGTGGAATGATATCACTACCTTCAAAGTCCGATCCTTTTTGGAAACTTGGCGGTTTTTTACACCAGTTTTTGGTTTTGGGAGGATAACATTTATCTGCATTGGGAATGACGGTGGGACCGTCTCCACCGACAATTTACAAATGCTAAAAGCATTCGTTTGTCAGGTGTATGTACTGCAAACCAAAATAACAGACATTGGGAGGGTAAAATGACGCCTCTTCACCATGAAACATAAGACTGGAGAACATTTTGCACCTACAATGGCATCCAACCCTTTTGCATGCACACCACTAGGCTGGTCTCTTGAGGATAGGAAATTTGAACCCATTGTCCGCACAGAACCTTGTGCTCTTCAAGCTTTTTTTGAGCTGTCAAAGTTCTCGTGTCTGAAACGTCGACGCAGCCTTTCCTGTCGATGCAACCGCAAAAACGTTCCTTGCACTAAAATGTGATCGTGTGGTGGATAACACTTGAATTGTTAACTCGTATTAACTGAACAAAAAATACAAGTTTTTTTTCCGTCGGCTTTTTTTTTCCGAGGTCTTTTTTTCCGGGGCTTATATTTTCCATCGCCTTTCTTTTCCACCAGCTTTTTTTTCCGGGGATTTTTTTCGAGGCTTTTTTTTCCCTAGAATCCGTAGTTTTAGTGGGGAGGCTGACTCATTTCTGCCTCACGAATTCTTGATGCTACAGAATACTATAATGACTACTCGTCAAATTCCTGAACGCGATTTTGTAAAAACTTGGGCCATTAATTACTTAACCGGGCAAGCATTAGACTGGTTTATGCACGAATGTATTCTTGGAACATGGTGAGGTTTTGAAACTCGGTTTGAAGACAGATTTATATCGATTTCACCACAGGAAGAATTGCGAGACAAAATTTATTCCAGAAAAATGTTAAGGGACGAAACGCCGGCAACGTTCATTAACGAAATAACGAGATTAAACTCCCAATTAGTCGATCGTATAGATTCAGATGAAATGATAAAGATCGTAAGACTGAATTTGGTGCCAAAATTGGCAGCAATGCTGTGTAATATTCGCTATGAGTCTGTCTTCTAGTGAATTTGCCTCCACCCCCCCCCCCCCTCCACAGGCTTATTCGTTTCCACCACCAGTATTAAGACAGTAAAACCAGGCGTTTGGTTATCAAAACCAGGGAAACTTGAAACAGCCAATGCAAGGGAGCGGGCATTAGGCGAAAATAATGCTCCAGTAATTGAAATTAATTTAATTAGTGAATTAATCCAAGGCCCTAAGCCAGAGTTAGTTATAAACGTTAACGATTATGAAATGAAGGTAATTTGAGACAGTGGTTATTGTTATACGCTTTTATCTGGGAGTGCCTGAAAAAATATTGCTAACAAGGAGTTAAAATCTTGTGGGTTAAGCCTTTGCTCAGCAAATTTTTCAAAAATCGAAGTTCATGGTTGGTTTAAGGCAAAAATAAGTTTACTTGACGAATTAATCGAATAGTTGTTATTCGGTATCTACTGTTGACGTGATATTGGGGTCAGATTTTGCTCGAGTTTGGAAATAATTCGCAGGTTGAAATTAAAATACGGAAACAATGCGGTTTTTACTTGCGTAAACTTCTCAGAGAAACCTTTACCGCAAAACCTGAATGAAAAGGTGGATATAACCTTTCAGCATAGGTATGATAACCAAAGTTTATCTTTGAATTATCAAACGTTTTTCATTAAAGAGCGCAAGAGGTGCTTATTTGTGAAACGTGAAACTAGAATCGGAAGCAATGGAATGTTTGTTCGGATGTACTTTTTAGAAAAACTTTCCTTTTGTAAGCTGTACAAAGAGGCAGATTTGACTTCTCAGCAAGAAGGTGATATTCGGAGTTTAGCCCTAAATTATCAAAAAACTTTCGGCAAAGGGTTTGATCAGCATTCACTTGTGGAAAAAAGAAAGACTGGACACAATGTGGCGCCCGCTCGAAGATTTTTGAAAGGACCTTATCACAAAGGCTATAGAGAGGAGTGTTTGTGTTTTATTGTGTTCGACAAAAATTTGTGCCCTCCCCCACCCCCCAATTTGCTTATTTTGTAAAATAAAAAGATTGACGTGTCGTTTCGTTGATGTGGCTTTGTCAACAATAATGTTAACGCTGGGTATGGTGACTGGTTTGGTCACATAATGGAGTATTTCTAGTTTATCAACTAGAAAATTAAACAGGGTGAGGCAAAAGTCTGGTCACACGCAAATAACTGCCGTTATAATGGTCCTATGTTAATTCTGAAGACATATTTGTAATGTAAGTCAGGTATGGCGAAACCAATGCAAATATTTTCAATGACCTTGAAAGCAGTATTCAAGGTCATCCACATTTAATCTTCCAAACGGCGCAAGATATAGCACAAAAGTGAATTACAAAGTTGTACGCGAGCATTAAACATGACAAACTACGAAAACTGATTGAAAATCGGAGCATAATTACAACAGTTACGAGGAAAACAAAATAGCAACAATGTCTTCCCTGAACGTTTTAACTGTCACGCAGTGAAGCTCAGGGGCTGCATCTTCAAGCATGTGCTCGTAAATGTCATCCGAGTCTTTCCTGAGTCAATCAATGCAAGTAAATGAGTGCAGTTCAGGATGCAATAACAGAAAACAACGTATGACATGGTTTAGGCCTAAAGTATTGAGCTATCGTTCACAACACAGAAAGTCACATTCGGTGTGTGATTATTTTCTGAATTTACATTTATTTATTTATTTCCGGCGCTGATGCCACTTTGAGTTACATCCAGCCCGGTCGCAACAATTGCCCACACTTCATTCCAAAGGCGGGAAAACCCTGAACATTCACATTTCTGAAAGCCCGCCTTTTAATAGTTTCACAAATCATTACGGCATTACAGATTACTTCCATTAAAGAGTAAAATAGTTTTAATGCTGAACAGGGAGCCACTGACAAGAAGACTTTGCGTCACGGGCTCATTGGTGGAGGTGGATTTATATTTCTGCCACCTGGGACTATACAGATTTTGCCCCTCCCCCTCCCCACCTTAAGAAAAAAATGTTTACATCGTCTTTTTTTTTTCAGGAAAAATGCAGGATAGACCTACGACTAGGATGCTCTGAAAATAATGTGGGACGGATAGCATAATAACGGAGCACTGCATAGTTTTTAAGGGCTGGTATCTGTATACCTAAAACATTTTTTTCTGGGGAGGTATCGTTAAATTACACCCTACTTTACGACCCCCATGCTACTAGAAAACGTACGACCACTTTACTTTTAAGGTACAATTATTTTTCTTGTTCTGTGAAATGTGTGGCACCATAAAGGAAAAACCATCTGGAGAAAACAGCGAATAAATAGACGTTTTCAAAGATTTGTCGTCTCCTTCGTTGGGGGCACTTCCATTCCTGTCCCTTACAGGCCCCCCCCCCCTTCCCCCACCCCCTCCCCCCACCCCCTCCCCCCGTTATTTACGTCGTGTCTCAGTCGGTTACACGTGCTTTCGAATAATAATACAACTAGCATACTACTGCAAGGTAAAATGTCAACCCCTCCCACCCCAAAAAACAAGTCTATTTACGCATACGAATACCCACACCTATGCACCCCGACCCCTATTTTCCCACCCGCCCACCGTATTTTCGGCATAATCTGAACGTAAGCCTATCCTGCATTTTTCCTGAAACGTTTTACCTGGAAAAAAAAGCGATGAAAGCATTTTTTTGGGGGGCGGGGGCGGAGGTAGAGATTGAGGGGATATCTGCATAGTACTAGGTGGCAGAAATATAAACCCACTTCTGCCAGTGAGCAAGTAACGCAAATTCATCTTGTCAATTGCTTCCTGTTCACCATAAACTTGTAATTTACCCTTTAATGGAAACAATGTGTAAAGCCATAATGATTTACGAAGCTGTAAAACAATGTGGGCATTCAATGTCTAGGGTTTTTCAGCCTTTGGATGAAAGTTACGGCATTCGTAACGACAATGCGTCTTTTCATTGCTGGCCGATTGTTGCGACCGGGGTGGAAATCACCCAAAAGGGCATTAGGATTCGGCAAAGAAAAATTTTAAAATGTAAAATCCAGAAAGTAATCAAGTACCGATCGTGACTTTGTGTTGTGAATAATGGCTCATTACTTTAGGCTTAATCCGTAGCCGTTTTCGTTTACTGGAATCTGAAATTAAACTGTACTCATTGACACAGGAAAGGTTCGGGACTCATGCACGCGCTTGTAGGGGCAGCCCCTAAGCTTCACTGCATGGCAGTTAAAACGTTCAGGGAATACTTTGTTACTATTTTGGTTTCCTCGTAACTATTGCAATTATGTTCCGATTTTCAATCTGTTTTCGTAGTTTGTCATTTTTAATGCTCGCGTACAACTTTGTACTTTACTTTTGTGCTGTATCTTGAGCCGTTTGGAAGACAGAATGTGGATGACCTTGAATGATGTTTTCAAGGTCATTGAAAATGTCTTCATTGGCTTCGCCATATCTGACTTGCATTACAAATATGTCTTCAGAATTAACATAGGTCCATTATAACGGCAGTTATTTGCGTGTGACCAGACTTTTGCCTCACCCTGTACAAACATTGTATTGTACATTTCGTCCATTGGTGTTGTTTCTTATTCCATTATATATATTTTTTTGCTTACACGGGTACAGAAGAAAGAACGATAGGCGGCTGGTGGACCGCTGTCAAGCTTGTTTTTGGTTGTAGGCTTGTTTGACAGCGTTCGAAGAAACCAGTTGGGCGGACCAATGGCGTCCGCTGTGTGGTGGTATCCTGGTACGATAGGATGGCGAAAGAGGCCAGGTAGAACTGGTCCGTAGTGGAAGAAGGCAGAGTCACTGAATGGAACAGGGGATGCGGCGGCCGTTGCCAAGTGTCGTCGTCTTGGTTTCCAAAGCAACAGAGCTGAGGTCGTGAAGAAACTAGAACAGGCTGTTCTAACCCAGTCTGTTGGCGTCTGTCCATGCCACGCTTGGTGCACGGCAAGACAAAATGGTGCTGATGGGTGTGCAGAGCGGTGGCAACAATGGACCTATGCTGCAGAAGTGGCTGTGGACCAAGCTTCAGAAGAAGTGAATGGCATGTCCAACAAAACGGTGGCAGTGTATGAGAAGTTCGGTGGACGCGGGTGCGGAGATGCCACAACAATGAGCCGAAGCTGCAGAGGCGGATGAATTCTCGTCGATGGAGTTGCGTAGCCTCCGAGACCTTCGGTGGACGGGGGACCCAAGTGAAGGTCTTTATGAAGAAGGAGTTGTCCACAGGGGCACAGAAGAGAGCCATCCATAGGGCTCAGACGAGGTGCGGCCGATAAGGACGAGAAGCAGTCAAGGAGGACAAGGCACGGACGATGAGGATGAGAAACCCGTATAAGGGTAGGCACAGAGGAGCCGGAAGGTCTCCGGATGACGGAGAGCCACGCAAGCAAGTCTGGTGTAGTGCGGATGAGGACGAGGCCACCGAGGGAGGAGAGAGGTCATGCGACTGAGGAGGATGAGGTGCAGCCGATAAGGACGAGCTGTGGCTGAGGAGGACGATGCGCAGCTAATGAGGACGAGAAACCCTTGCAAGGGTAGGTGCGGAGGAGCCAGAAGGCCTCCAGATGACAGAGAGCCAGTCGAGCAATTCTGGTGTAGTGCGGTAGAGGACAGGAGATAGGCCGCAAGGCAGTTCCGAAAAATGAACGTTTGCTATCAGGACCAGAGAGCCCCTGTGAATAGTCCTGGTAGTCCAGAAGTCTTCTCAGGACGAGAAAAGGCCAGTAGTCGGCCGAGGAGCGCTGAAGTAGTCCGGGTGTCATAGAATCCAATCCTAGGAGAGCAAAAAACGAGCGAACACGCGCGTGGACGCCCTAGGAAGAAAAATGAAGCAACTTCTCAGACCAGATCTATTTACAGGAGGCCTGCATATGCGCAGAAGGGAAGGCTACGAGACCAGCAGGAAATCCAACAAACTTTCTCTAGGGGCAACAAAGCAGATTAGGAAGGGAATGCTAGACTAAGACAGGTAATGTACATTTTCTCGGCAATTAAAATAAGAATATTTCCGCAAATCATCAAGTGCTATTTTTTGAATCGGCCTCCTCCCGACCTCTTCCAACCTATCAACAAAATTGATAAATTGATAAATTTACGGGAACCACCATTTGGCTCTGCATTTGCTAACCCTTTCTTAACAAAGTTAATATACGAATCGTAATACACCCACATCCACCTGCTGGTGCGAAAAACGGTGACAAAGCCAAACTGGCTTGTGTTTTTGTCTTGGTCAAGATTATTACGATGTAGGGTGTGCTTGCAGTTTGCATATTTGTTGTGCAAAATTCATTGCGCAAAAGCACCTCACATTCAATTATACATATATATATATATATACACTGAAAATTAAATTAAATATTAAACATACAAATATTTATTGCTAGGTCTTACCTTTCCAAAGGCCTTGTGTCTGAAGTGTCTTCCGAGAAAGTTGTCATCATTTAAAAAAAATTAACGAAAATTGAAGAAGTAGGGAAGAGAGACAGGAGAAGGGCGAATACAGAGAGGGGACAAGGCAACCACCACCTTCTAGTGGGAGAAGAATTGTAGAAGAATTTACAAAAATTAAAAAAGTAAGAAGAAGCGACTGAAGGGAACGCCAAAGTGGGATTGTGCAAAAGCACCTCGCATTCAACTACCTCTACATAGTAAAAATTAAAATAAATATTAAATATGGATATTTTTATTACTAGGTCTTACCTTTCCAATGGCTTTGTGCCTGAAGTGTCTTCCGAGAAAGTTGTCATCATTTTGGTAAATTAACGAAATTTGATCGGAGATGTGGTTTTTTTTCTGTGCCTTTCCTTTACAGGATCGTGCGCCAGTGATCAAATCCGGGCAAATTGGCGAATAACTAAACAACATGCGTATCGCAGAACATTCACAAGTACTCAAGGACAAGGAACTTGAGCAAGGAACAAATTAATTATGATATAACAGGCTCATATCCACCGGACACATTCAAAGCAAGTACTTCCGACTTGTTTCGTAGAAACCCTTGGAGGACAAAAACAAAAAACTGTTAGGCAACGAGCCAAATGTGTTGGTGAATAAATACGTAAAGAAATGGATAGATAAATAGGACAAAGCGACAAGTGAGCAGCGATAATAGTGAAATAGGTTTTCTCCCTTTTTAAGTTTGTAGTGTGGAACCTTCATTGCTATAAACTTGGTGTAAACAAAGCATTGCAAGGGTACATTTACGAACAACCACCTAAGTCTTCCACTCCAATGGCACATCTAATACCAACTCAAGTGAACAATAAACCGAACAATAAATAAGAAGTCCGTGTCAGTCTGGCTCAGCGGTAGGACCTTGGCCTTTGATTTCAAAGGTCCAGGGTTCGATTCCCCGCTCAGGCAGTCTGACATGTAAGTCCAAAAGGCAACGTAAATAGGTTTGCATCCGTATTTATTGAACAATAAAATTTTGTAAACGGAGAGAAATGAAGCATTTATTTACTCCCCTTAAAAAAATCCAAAAAGTGTCTTTTTGAACATGTCAATATTGCCTGTAATGTTCAACAAAATTTTGAATTTTAAAGGCAGTGTATGCTTTATTTCTGTCCGTTTACAAAATTTTACAGGCAAAATGTGTGTACCAAAATTTTAGTAGCAAAAATAATAAAGTAATCAAAATTAGTGGTTTATCGAGGTTCCAAGGGATTTAAACTTCATACCGTAGACTCCTTAGAAGAGTTTCTTGGACTCCATTTTGAAAAAAAAGATTTATTTTTCTCCCCCACCTCCTTCAAAAGAAATTCCTAGGTGCAATACTGATCCACTAGCACAACTTTGGATTCCAACACGTCGTCATCGCTTAATACTCTCCTAATCTTCTAATCTGTCGTGAAGTAATACATAGTGACAGGAACCTGTAAATGCCTACATGTGGAAGTATCCATGCTGTAATTCTTCCTTCGTATTCCATCCCTTCCGCAAGGAGAACCTGAAGCTACTGATCTCGGCTCCTGGCACAAGGTCAGCTAACACAACATCGCCAGAATACGATTTTAGCAAAACAACGCGAAGAGGAGTTAATTTCCCGGTCTGTACGAGAACTGGCCATGGTCTGGGGAAAACGCATTTTCTACTCCTATAAGCATTGGTATGAAAATCTAAATTCCTTTTCTTTCCTTAGCTTGTTTCAACACTGTTGCCTGCCATTTCCGGTTTTTTTTACATGTATTTACTGCATACAGAGTAATCTTTAATGCAGATTGTTGGTAAAAGGAAGTTACCACCGCTCTTTCGACGAATCAAACATGGGGTGTTATTATAATGGAGATTCCGGCATTAGGACCTCCCTTGCCCTGCTTCTGAGCCTCGGTTTTTTTATTATTTGTATATGGAGGCGTGGAGCCCGAATGTAGTTCGTAATGTTAGAAATTTACAGAAGACTAGTGCAAGATTAGCTGTTTACAGATATCACTTAAACTACAGTTCAGCATGTAAGCACGAGGATCTCGTACCAAGATCATTCTATATTAGGCCTAAAACCGTGGTGAACATGAGTGAAAAATGGCGTAGCAAGCCAGCCTTAAGTTCTTGCAAGCACGAATTACTGAGTACCACGCCAAAATGAACGCGTTAAAATGATCTCTAGACGATCCCCGGCAATCCTTAAATCAGAGCTAACGGACATTCTCTTCCAAACTGTACTTGACTATGTGACACAAGTCGTTATTTTTACTGAAAATAAAAAAACAGGCACTTGAAAAACTCCCAAAAAATAGGAGTTCATCCGATTTCGTACCAAAGACTCGGTTATCCAGATTAGCATAAAACTAAAAAAACAAATTCCAACATTGCTTTTTAGTTTTATATTTGGAAAACGAAATCAAAACCTCGTTCGTACTGAATCTCTCAAAATGCGTACCTTCCAAAGATGAACGAACTCTCGATCCTGGCTCTTGACCCCAAATTCGTCCCTATTCCTGCCAAAAGTAACTACTGTCCTTTGCTAACTGGTGACTGACGCCCAAGTGTTATCCAACAACTACACACGTGACCCAGTAACCAGGCATGAATTCCAAGGAACGATCTTCAAGAAACCAACCGGCATAAAACTGATCCTCAGTGCAGCAGTACGTCAAA
>JAHWFP010248314.1:0-10055 GCA_023313725.1 Lithobius niger
ATTTCTGTTGTAGACAGAATAAATAAATAAAGCTTGTGGACGTTTTGCGGACCTATGCTTGTGTGACTAATGTTCAGCTTGTGTAGTACGGATTTGGTGTTAAGTATTTTGTGGAGAGCAAGCTAGGTTTAACATAGGACCTATTGTCTGACAGTATTGGTCACGTAGTACTCGAATAAAAATCAAATCGAATCAAATAAATAAATAAATCAAATCAAATCAAATCAAATCAAATCAAGCCAATTTTCAATTTTGTGCGATGTATATTCAGACGTTTCCGTGTTACGGAACTGATAGCTTCCGTAATTCTTTCTACGTCATTCTTTTCCCTTGGTCGTTTACACCCCCCCCCCCCCCCCCCCCAAAAAAAATACGGGGTAACGAACTTAAAGAACTTCATGTAAGAATCGCAGGGCTATCGCAGGAAATCGAATTTTAGTGTTCTGAGTTTTTTAAATTCATATTTTAAAGGTACATGCATCCATGTTGGCTTTCCTGTATAATTCAGTTTTCCGGTATTAGTTCAAACGTATGTAAATGATGCCAAGATAGTAATTTTCTTGTTTTTTTTCTTTCATGCGAGATGATTTTGCGACCTTAACGCTAACCTGTGTAAATGTTGCAAACGCTATTCCCAACAGGTCGCACGGCATACCGGAAGAATTTATGTGCCTTTAAATAAAGGTTGTGAAATAACCTGAATGAATGTGTACCAGCGCTGTTGTGGCTCTTTGTCAATCTTCAGTTTAGAGGTTACTGGACAATGTTTACCGCATTGAGCTTGTCGCCTACTAACTATAGCTTACGTCAGTCCTAGAAAAAAAATGACTCCAAACTCATAAATCGAAATCACGAATTTCACTCACCTGTCGGTAAAGTAACGAACGACAAAATTCCAAACAATAGAACACCGATGCACGTGATTCGATTCATCCTGCGAAGTTTCGAAGAGATTCACACGTAAAAATACGACATTTAAAGCGGTACTCGTTGTTTTCCGGAAGTTACTCTTTCAGCAGCGGGGCAACATTTCATCTGACGCCACGCGCAGCTGAGTCTCTTGGCACGGTCTTGCCCAGGAAGACCCCAAAATAGTTCCAGAGGACTTTAATCTTGGCCGAAAGTGTGCCAGTTTTGTTACTACAGCTTGTTCCTCTAATCTAGTGATAGATCTTCTTTAGAAGTACTGCAGAAGTGTTGGAAAAGGGTGAAGATAACGGTGAAATTTGCATTTTTACAGCATTTTTACAGCAGCAAACAGTTAAAGAGTAAAACGGGTTCGTAAATTGGAACGTGTTGATTCTTCGTCGTCATTTTGAACACTCCTCAACGCAGTAAGAATCACTGAAATTATTGCGTAGATCGTTTTTGAAATCTAACAAGGAATTTCCTGAACCAAACACAGACAGTCATCGTTAAAGTTGGCGTTGTGAAGTACAAGGAAAGTTCGAAATGTGTTACATTTTTTTTTTATCAAATGAGCCCAGGTCTTTTGACCCGGTTTACCTGGTGATGTATTTTGACCCGGTGACCCGACATCATCGGGTGACACAATAACCACGACAAGGCTTAATTAAACCGACACGAGTAAACAGAATACAACAACTTCATTTTATCAGAAACAATTTTATTTGTTAGAAACAGTAAATCACTTCAGCATGCGAGTGATGATATAAAAATAAAAATTAAATTAACCCATAACCGCCTAGATACGAACGTACGCCTTCAACGTACAACAGCGAAAAACTAAGTCCCAGCGCGAGCTTTGTGAAGGGTCCCCGGGGTCACAGCCCAGTGGTCAGCGTCGTTGGCTCCAAACCAAGAGAATGCCGGTTCGAATCCGAGAACCGATCCAAAGTACTTAAAAAAAAAAGGGTGTGGAAGTTCTTTCAGGCGGTTATGGGTTGAAAAATTCTTCAATTCTTCAAAACTCAGTTACGCATCAGAGGCGCTAGCTGTTCATAAATTATGTCATACTAAACAAAACAAAACGGCGTGCTTTGAATAAAAAAAAAAGTCCAATTATTTGGTTACGGCTTATTTGGATCAATGGTTAACGTATCATTGGGACATTTCAGTCCAGCTCACCGGGTTTAGGGTTGACCTAGTGACCCATCATAATGGAGATCCTACTGATCTAGTGATTCATCCAAATGATGATCCAAGTGACCCAGTGGTTCATCCAAATGGTTATCCCAGTGACCCAGTGACCCACCCAAATGGTGATCCATGTGACCTGATGACCAAACCAGATGGAGATCCAAATGGAGATCTAGTAACCCACCGAAAATGGTGAGCTAAGTGACCCGGTGACCCACCCAAATAGTGATCCAAGTGACCCAGTGATCCCCACAAATGGTGATCCATGTGACCCAGTGGTGGCTCATCCAAATGGTGATCCCAGTGACCTAGTGATTCACCCGAATGGTGATCCGAATGACCCAGTAGTTCACCAAACTAGTGTTCCAAGTGACCCGGTGGTGATACATCCAAATGGTGATCCCAGTGACCAAGTGATTCACCAAAATGGTGACCCAATGACCCACCCAAATTGTGAGCCAAATAACCCGATGACCCACCTAACGGGCCATCCGAAAACCACGTGGCCGTTTATAAAGCCATTTTTAACCCCCCCTCCCCGCTGTGTGGTCATCTGTGGTCAGGTCTTGGACCCCCAAAAAACCACGTGGCTCATAGCCACTCCCCCCCCCCCAACTTAAAAAAAATAACAACTTAATGCGTTTTTGACAATTGCGGTACCACTTCATATAAAATTTGTGTTATTATGCCGTACCAAATTTGATGAACTGATAGTGTTCGACGTGAGTAACCCAATGATAGGTAGCCCCAATCCCCAATACTCCACTTTCGCTTTTAATAAACGCAGCTGTTTGACTCAGCGTGTGAAATATTTTAACCAAATTTGTTGGCGACCTGCAATGGCCGCCAGAATAAACGTCATCCGTGATTTGTAACTGAGATGGAAAGTAGAAAATTGTAGCCTAATACGTTCATTATTACGTACGCCATCACTGCATTGAACTGTCCCAATGAAGCACTCGATGTTAGCCTCACACTATTTAGATGAATTTATACCACGCGCAATGGCTGTTTGCTGTGACGTGCATATCACGTGACTGAGCTAGTCCAATCAGACGGACAAACAGCCGTTGTTCTCGTTCGTCATTGGCTAACTCATGGTGACGTCACGGCAAACAGCCATTGCGCATGGTTTAGTACGAGTCATGGAAACGCAGTACCGTATTACGTTGTTGAAGATTTATACGACAAGCCGCAGTATTTTTCACAACTATTCGGGAAATGCAGTTTGGTTGACTGGGGCCCAGACGTTAGTCGATGCATGGATTAATATACTATCACACTACGTGGTAAGCTCCATTGTCGATGTAGGAACAATATAAAAACAATGTAAGGCTGAGTGAGATAGTATGCGCAGAAACTCTTGTACAGTAAATGCACCAATCCATTGGAGATTATGGCTTTCCCTTCAATGCAGTGGCCAAGTGGTTTATTTGGAAACCCCGCCTCCGCCATTGTGGCTGAAAGCCGAACTCTCTCCCACCCCCTGGCCGAACAGGTGGTTTTTGAATGGCCCCTAAATAGGGATCCGAGTGACATAGTAACTCACCGAAATCGTAATCTAAATGACCCAGACACCGATTCAAAATGGTGACTCAAGTAACCGACCTGCTGACCCTTTCCAACTCTAAATGCAAAATCATTAACCGGAAAAGAATAAAAGAGTAAGGGCACGTTTACGCAACCACTCGCTTTTGCATTCTCGCAGCTAAAAGCTGGAAATCACCTCAAATTCCAACATGGCGGCGGTTTTATGTCTGCCGCCTCGCAACGAAAACAGAAAATAACGTGAGTTCAGAAGTGCTCGGGAAAATTGTTTCGTCATAAGGAATTCTTTATATTATTGGCACGGATTATAAGACTGCAAGTATTTACTCAAACGATGTCGGATTTAGCTGATCCATTTAGCGTTGTTACCATGGCAATGTCACCTTTGCCATCGCGATTGAGTTCTAGCTGCGAGAATGCAAAGGCGAGTCGCTGCGTAAACGCGCCCTAACTGCTCTTACTGGAAATCGAACCAAGGACCGTCGGTTTGCCAAACAGGTGCTCTACCAACTGCTCTAAATAGTCCGGCAGCTGGCACAAAAACCAAAAAGAATAGTCTGCACAAAATGTTTTTGCGCAGAGCTATTCTACAATATGTCCCTACTCCAAGACATAATGATGCCACCTTGGCACCCTTAGGGAATTCAAGATGGCGTCCAAAAATGGCGACGAAAAACGGTTATTTTTGCTTCTAGCGTCTAAACCGTTCATCCGATTGAAAAGTAACGGTTACCAATTATGTTAAGAATAAAATTTCCTCAAAAAATGTTCTATTCATATGTTTGGTACAATTAATCCTTCTTGCCGAAATTCGTTATTTAAGTTAGTTTTGGCCATTAACGCATGTTACATATACACAATTCCTGACTTTAAACAACTGCAGTACCCGTTCTGATTCGGATAAATGGACGTGATTAGGCTTAGATGAAAGATGAAGATGTATATCTTCCAACAAGGGCAATTAAAACGATGTATATTAATTAGGAGCTAAGCCGCGGCAGATGCAACTTGTGGTTAAATAGTGCAAAATGTACAGTGTTACACTGTCGAAAATTATCGTAGCTTAGCTCCTAATTCATATAAATCATTTTAATTGCCCTTGTAGGAATTCGTCTAAGCCTAATCACGTCGATTTATCCGAATTAGAACGGATGGTGCAGCAGTTTAAAAATGGAACTTGTAAATTAGAGCGAAAAGCACAGCGCAACAAAGTAGGCAAACTGCTCCTAATTAATATAAATCGTTTTAATTACCCTTGTTGGAAAATATACATCTTCATGTTTCATCTAAGCCTAATCACGTCCATTTATCCGAATTAGAACGGGTACTGCAGCTGTTTAAAGTCAGGAATTGTATATGCAACATGCATTAACGGCCTAAAATTACTCAAATAACGAATTTCGGGCCAGAAGGATTAGTTTTACCAAAAATATGAATAGACCGTTTTTATTGTCGCCATTTTGGACGCTAGCTTGAATTCCCCGAGGGTGGCAAGGTCGCATCATTATGTGTTGGAGTAGGGACATATTGTAGACCATCTGTGCGCAAAAAACATTTTGTGCAGACAGTGTTTTTTAGGTTAGGCCGAAAATCAGCATTTGGCAATTGGACTAAAACAGAAAGTCCTTGGTTCGAGTCTCATTCGGAGAGTTTGTTATTCTTTCTTAGTGTATATTGTTTTCTCACAATGTCAGTCTTTAACGTTCACGTCTGCTTAATGTAACCTTTTACCTCGTTATTTAATGTTCTTTGAAGAATTTTAACTTTTGGGTTCTATCTGTCACCAGAGCGCTCCATGCATCTAAAAGCAACTTTCGACATCGCAAGGGAAAAATATTATTATTTATGTTTAAGTATTTATCCTCTAGCAGAAGCTAATAATGAGTTCTGTTAGGAACGAGGTATGTTAAACGATATGAAGTATATCTCCCAGCATATGACGGGAACTGCGCCCAACTCGGAGAATTTCTGTATAATAAAAATGCATCACCCTTTTGAGGAATTAAAAAAGTGCGGACTTTCAATTCAATGCGTTCATATGAATCCATTGACTTTTGGATCTAAGAAAGATTTATGAAGGTGGTTCGATTCTAGACACTGCTCGATCTTTTATTTTCATATTTTTTGCTATAGGATTTCAAAGATCTAAAGAGTCATGACGTGATAGGGCCAAATGCTAATTAACACTGAATCAGTAAAGAGTTCTTCACTCCTTGTCATGGCCGGCGACAGGATCACGTGGGTCTGGTGCAAACTGATTATTGGGGCCCCCCCTTTTTTTTTTGGCTAGGGCTAGCATTTCTTATATTTTTGAGTACGTATACCTCAATAAGAAAACGCAAGACGGACAGTGCTCGCCTTAGGAAAAGTCGAAATTTCCCGGGCAAAGTACAAAATAACCCCCTGAGTGCCCCCGGCCCCCCCCCCACCGACGCTGGCCCTACTCTTTTTTTTCCATGCATGTGAGACGATGAACGCCAAAAGTGGACTACACTATATCTTTGATCAGTTGCGTACTTACTATCAGTGGTGTTATTCCCCCCCTCCCTGGTCCAGTGAGGAGTTACCCCCTAATATCAAATGCCCTCCCTCCCAGTTTAAAAATGGTACTTCTATGTTTCCAACTTGGAGTAGTGGTTGGGGTGTTACGCCCCCGCCGCCCCCACACACACACGCAAACACTTTAAGTAATGTTATTTTCACATGGTTTATTTCTATCCCGTCATAACAGCCGGGTGCTGCAACAGCATCTATTGTTCTGTTTCGTTTTCAATCACTATTCAGCCGTGCATAAAATTTTAAACTGAAACATATTTTTTTTTATTGTATTTGTGTATGTGTTGTTTTGACTGTTGACGGATAATGTTGCGTTGTGGTGACTGGTGGTGTATTGTTGTTACATAATAAATACATCAATATTTTTCCATCCCTCCCCCTAAAATGCCAGTGAGGAGTTGTTCCTCACTGACCACCCCCCCCCCCCCCCCTCTGGGCACCACTCTGTGCAATGCAGCAAACAAAATGCAGATCTTAAAATGCAGGAAATGCAAATCTCATTCGTTGGTTTTTGCACTTAGTAACGTTCAAAACTGCCATGGGCAATAATGAAAAAAGTTACAATTCCGGGACTTGGTGGGGGGGGGGGGGTTAAATATCTTAAAGGGACATAAATCTTTCCGGTATGTCGTTCGGCCCGTGGTGAATTGCGTTTGCAACATTTACACATGTTATAGAGTTAATGTCGCAAAATCATCTCGCACGAAAGAAAAAAACAAACAAAAAAAAGTGACTGTGTTGGCAGCATGTACAAACGTTTGAACTAATGTCGCAAAACTGAGTCATGCAGGAAAGCCAACAGGGATGCGTGTACCTTTAATGTCGCCTCATCTCTCACGGAAGAAAAAACGGGAAAATGAATGTGTTGGCAACATTTACATACGTCGGAGCTAATGTCGCAAAACTGAGTCGTACAGGTAAGCCAACATGGATGCATGAATACCTTCAAACAACCTCCTGACAAGCCGGCAACAGCAATGTGCATAATTAAACAGCTGCATTTAATTTTCGATTTATATAAGCTTACACGTGGATCTTGATCACAATAAAGCGTTATCAAGGGAGTGATAAGATGTGAACGCACAGGAGTGAAACCACTGGAATGTGACTTCACTCTCTGCCAACTTGGCGCCATATTGGAAACGAGGATGTCCATGATGACAGGGAGTGCGGTAGCTTCTCGCGTTTTTTTCATTTTTATTGTGACCAAAACCAAAATGTTTTATTTTTTTTTATTTTTAAAAATAAATTTCGTGGAGCCTTTTACGTCACCTGAAACAAAGTTGTTTGTGTGGATGAACCGGCTCAATTTCGAACTCTATTACAGGTTTCAGACGGAGAAAGAAGTATAGTGAAGGGAAGGAGGAACTCGGGAATTCTTTTTGGGAATACCTCCGCTCATCTTTGGGAACAGAGGTACTGTCCAGAACTAGTCAGAATATATTCCAGAGACGTTGATGGAGGCAAGTAGCAAGTGACCAAGGGTGCCTTCGAAAATCAACCAGGATGGATCTAGCAAAAGTCACTCTCTTCCTTCCACACGTCACGAATTAGTAGCATTTTCAATCTTATATCGTCACTAGAACGATTCGTCTTCGTATCACCTGTGACCGTAATGAACTACAAGACAGTATTATTTTGAACCAAAGCAGGAGTTTATTTGTAACTTAGGCTGTTAAGATACGTTGATGCTTTAATCTTATTTCTGAAGCTTATTTTGTAGAATTATACACCGAATGCAATATAAACTCGCACACCTGTCGCAGTGAATTAATGCAAATAAATGCAACCCCCCCCCCGGGGGTTGTGTCTCTTTTCTGCATGATTGGCTGATAGTCAATTCGTTTCCAGTTACCCTTACTAACCAACCTCGGCGAGCATGGTTTGTTCGGATGTGTGTGGTTTATTGCCTGAAGCATGATTTGTTATATGTGCAGGCAACCGACTTAAATTAAGGTAGATCAGGGGCTTATGACGCGACATATCGCACGATCTATGCAATTAGTACATGCAACAGGTTGTTTCTTCGCAACCTGAGGTACATAGGTCAGTTTTCAGAGTCATGACACAGACACAGACTGGCATGGTTTTTATTAGGGTCCCCGTTCCAGCTCCTTCAGACAACTTTAGGCCGAATTATGTCACCGCTATAACCCTAGATTAATTTAACTGGATAAATTAATCCTGATGTTTTTTTTTAAATCCAGGTACTGCATACTTCCCCGAGGAATAACGTACAGTTTGATCTAGAAATACATTTCTTGAATCTGGGATTGCTTAAAATAAATTTTCGTGAATTGTACCGTTGCCCCACATGCACTGCTGTCTGAAAAAAAGTTGTTTCAAGTTTTTATTGTCTAATCTGCTTGAAAATGGGTTATGTATTTTTAGGATGTTTTTTTTTTTCAGATTTTTTGATTTTTCATTTTTATCTTATTTTCAAATTGTTATTACTGTTAAGTCTATCGCCCCATTCTTACACTGCGAAAAATATTTCTATTAAATAAATAATAAATATTAAATAATTAATAAATAAATAAATAAATAAATAAATAAATAAATAAATAAATACTTGAGGAAATATGTGAAAAACAACACACTTGAAGAATAAGACACATGTCTTCCAGAATAAGAAGAATAAGACAAACGTGTATTTCTTCGTTTAATACGTAAGCAAATTATAACGTGAATAAATGCGTGACTATAATAAATAAGTGAATAAGTGAAAGTAAGGTTAATGTTGCCGTGGGATAATGGGTAAGTTCTTCTACAGCTACGACCGGAACAGTTTGTAAGGCCAGGAACTTTTAAAAAGACCCATTATGCACGACGAGTACTGGACAGTATTAACATTCTGTTCTAGCGTGTGATGGATCACGATGCCATTTTGTACTAAAAAAATGCATCTTCCTCATAAAGAATTTAAAAAAAAAAGAAAAAACGCCTTATTGTAGATGACGAGGTGTAAAAAGATTCCTCGAGGAAGAAGGAATTGACACCTGAGACGATATCAGGAAATAATCAAGGGCGATTCAGGACTAATCTCTGTCTGTTATATTATAGTTACTTCCACTTCTAAGTTTGCCAGGGACATCTCTCTCATCTCTCCTAACTCCTATGAAGTGCGAACGCTGAACCAGTAACACAGGCGAAAATAGTAATAAAAACTTATATTTCGGTGTTAATAAAATTAACGGGCGACACCATCATCAGAGAGATGAAAAATAAAAGAATAAAAACACCTTACATTACAAATTAGTGGGCGTCCACCATGCTAGCGTTATTGGTGAACAAGCAGTTAGGGACGTGCGTGTAGGATACAGAAATCTCCATGCTCTGTATCCTACACGCACGTCCCTAACTGCCTCATCTCACTGAAGATAATGTCGCCCGTTTTTATATTGACACCGAAATATAAGTTTTTATTACCATTTTCGCCTGTGCTACTGGCTCAGTTCGTACTTCATACATTAGTGCACATACCAGTTTCGTGATCTACTAACTCCCTTTGGCCATCCAGCATGAGCGTCCTTACATTTATTCATTAACAGGTTGCCCGATCAACTACCATCACGTAAAAATAGTTATTACTTTGAGAGGTTTGAAGAAGAAGTCTTAATTTGAGTTTATACACACCATTCACCAGAAGAAATCATAATCTTGAGTTATTTTCCTTTTAAAATGTTGAGGGTGTTATCTATCAAGCGTTCTCTCATCCTTGGAGTAAATGTCTTAACTATCGTAAGGAGCTCTCAAGCAAAGACAAGTGAGAAAACACTCAGAGTAAGCGGTTGGGTTGCTTGATTCATATCAAATATCTGCTGCTACCAAAAGGGTTGCTCAACCAGCAC
>JAHWFP010248317.1:603-12231 GCA_023313725.1 Lithobius niger
GAGCCCCCCCCCATCGAGAAGGTCTTAAATCGTTCACATTGTTCCCATTTTCAAAGACATAATTACTTCTCGCCAATCACAGATTGAATTTGGCTACAGAATATGGTTGACATTGACAGAATAAAAGCACTAAAAGTAGTTAACGTTATAAAAAGCCAGCAAGTGCACATGTATACATTAAAATGCGACGTTTCGGGATTTATCATCCCGTTGTCAAGCAAAAATATTTATAGCATAAGCTACAGGTCAACAAGATACACTTAAATGGTTTCCCATTTTAAAGAAAGGCAAGCCAGAGCAGTAAAAGGTAAAATTAAAAAGTAAAAATCTAAAAAGTGAATCCCAGTCAGCGCAAAAACTGAACTGGGACGACCTCTCCCTAACGAAGCAGGGAAGAAGTGATTTGTAGAGCGGCGGTGGTGGCTATTTATGTGGGATGGCCCTGGTGGGAAAAATTTTCGATTCCAAATTTGTGAAGGATTGGTATATATTCCGAAAACTGTTTATTATTAGGCATCAAATGATTATGGACTGGTGGTCGTTGTGTTAGGATGCAAAGTGTTTCCAAGTTAAGACGTGCACGAAAATTATTTTCTTGAAAAATGACTTGCGTATTTTGAAGATCTGGGGTGTGCCCTGTCTTTATCTGGTGCTGAACAAGAGAGTTGGTTTTATCTTTGTATTTAAGGTTGGATTTGTGCGATGAAATCCTTTTCTTAAGTTCCTGTTTCGTGGTTCCTATGTAGCTAGCTGTGCATGTTGGTTCACCACACGGGATTTGATAGATGACATTTTTTTGTTTAGTTTTATCTTTTTGCTCGACTATAATTTTTGGCATAGTTAGTTTTTTTAAATTTCGTGCTGCAGTGGAGACGAGAGTCAGATTTTGGGGAGCCAGCAATTTCCTAAGGTTTTCTGTGGCATGGGGGAAGTATGGAAGGCATATAAAATTGGATGGCTTGAGTTTTGGTGGGTTAAGTTTGAGAAGAGCACGGTGATCGATTAGTTTTTCTAGCAAATGTAGAGGATATCCATTTTCAACAAATTTATGCAGTGTGTATTGAAATTCTCGAGCAAGGAGAAATTTATTGGTGGTGTGGTCAAAGATGCGTTTTATTTCGTTGGAAACTACATTATTTTTATGTGCTGGGTCAATGAAGGAAGCATAATTCATGGAACGAGTTGTATGCATGGGTTTTCGAAAATGAGTAAATTCGACTAGATTTTCAGGTGTGACAATGACAGTCATATCCAGGAATGGGATGGCCTTGTTTTTAGACTCTTCCATAGTGAAAGAGAGGGAAGGGTTAAGAGAATTTAAAAATTCCAGCATTGGTAATTTATCATGATCCCGTATGAGGGCCAGGGAATCATCCACAAATCTTTTGTAAAATTTTGTGTGTGGAAACTTAAGTAAAAGAGCGTCATCAATTTTATTGAGTGCAATGTCGGCCAGGAAGGTTGAAATGGGACTACCCATTGGTACTCCATCTGTTTGCATAATAAATAAATTTTCGTAGTGAAAAAAAGTTGTGGCGAACACTAGTTTTACTGCGTCGAGAAAAAGAGGGATATCCCAGCCAAGTCTGTTAAGTGGTTCAGGGTTAATTTGTAGTTTTTCCGAAATACATTCTAAAATATACTCTTGGTTAAGCGAGGGGAACATCGAAACCACGTCAAATGACACAAATGACACAAATGACACGTCATGTTCGCACAGAAGAAAAAAAGTCGTAATTATAAACAGAAACAATTTTTTTTTTTGTAGTTTGGCTTAGCAATTAATCAGTAGCGCTGCGCAGCTACTATCTCAGCGGGCCTTGGGTAGAAACATCTAATTCAAGTGTCGGATACAAGGGCGAGCTTCAGTCAAGGAAGGAAACAGCTCCGCACTTAACTGTGTTTCCGGATTAAGAGTTGCTCGCGCGATCAAAGTTTCGATTTCGGTTTCGGTTTTCGAGACGAATTAAATTTATTTCAGGGATCTGGCAACAGGTGTCGCATTCGTACAGTATGGGGTTTTTGATCACAGGCTAGAGTAAACTGAATCTGATAGAGTTGAAAACTCATCATTTTCATAGACTCATGGTATCACATATTTGCACATTTTTCACACTACTGATGCCACAGCTCAACCCTTCATCACCTAACCTAGGCGACACATCTATGTCACCACTCTGATTCACTTGCTTACTTTCCTGACTGAAACTTTGCCCTTGCCGCTGTGAATCTTCCTGCTGCAGGTGCCTCTTGTTACCTTTCTTCCGTTTTGGAGGAGGTGTTTGACATTTGTTATCTCCTTTCACACTTGATTCAGCTTCTGCATCATTGTGGCCGTTTGCACTTGTCAATTCTTCACGCACTGAGACCCCCACTGCACTGGTGCCAAGCGTATGAAGATTGCGATTTGGTACAGGATCTGCTACTCTTGCAGAACGACTTGCTTCAGCTTCTACTGCCATTGCCTGTTGCATTTCTCTCTGCCGGGCCTCTTCGGCAGCAGCCCTTAAATGCGGAGAGGTTCCCTCGGATCTGTGTAACAGCTACAGGCTGCGCAGGCCATGCTCGTGCACACGCAATGGAAATGGCCTCACAGCCCACAGCCCTGTCAGCTTTTCGAATGCATTGGACTCTAATGTGCCAAACTTGCTCAATGCCACACCTACGTCCTGTGGAGAGACTTCATGAGGGGTCCAGTGGAATTTTGCTTCCATTTGTTGTTCATGAAAGTCGTAGACTTCTATGTTGAAATCATTGATGCGAATTCTTGCAGTAAGTAGACGTTTCTTTGCAGCTAATGACTGCATGACAACGTCAAATGCATGCCCGGCTCTTAACGAGCAAATCGCTTCAATTTCTCCGGCGCCTACTACCTTTTCAACTGCTTTAAAAATCTGTACAGAAGAATACGGATTGCCTCCTACACCACATACTAATATGACCGACAGCCTCATCTTGACGTTAGCTAAATATCCCCCATATAGTTTACGCAACGCCATAATGTTTCTCTTACGGTTTTGTCCTTCAAGAGTTTCATCATCAGTCGCACTGTTTCTATCAGCTGCTACAGTACTAAATAAGGTCTTTAACTTGTTTGAGCACTGCTTGACGCTCATTCATGACATTGCCACCATTGTTATTATTACTGTTATTATCACCACTGCATTCACCTTTCCATTGTTACCTCCATCATCAACGTCATCATCAACTCCATTTTCTCTTCAATGTACATTTTCACTGTTTACACCAAATAGCTTCAAGTCTTCTGTCGATATGCCTCTCTTTTCAGCCTCTTCTTGCACAGTCACAAACACATCTTCCGAAACAGACCCAGAATTACTGTTCCCGCTCATCAAAATACCACGCTTATACATATCACGGAGAAGTGCATCCACGTCTGCCGCCATCTTTCATCAACAATCAACAATCAATCTTTTAACAATCGGATGTATACAATGGGATGACTTATCGTTACTCGGCAGCGACACACTAGCGTGTGTCTAGAATAACAATTGGTGAAGATCGTCACGCAGTATCACCCACTAAGCAAAAATAATGTAACAAGTCACTTGGCCGTAAGTAATAAACGTAATTATCGGCAAGTATTTCACGTAAAACTGCTCAGCAGCGTTACACTTCTTACCTAACATTAGCCTTCATTTTGCTCATCGATGCTGGATCCGTTGTTAGTACGTTCTGAAACAATTGCGTTGTGACGTCACTTTTCATGGAAGTGGTCGCATCAACCCGATCGTGCAACACTCAGCAAATGTAACAGCGTTGTTGTACAGCACGAGATGAGCTGACTTGAGCCAAAGTTTACTTCCCGACAGATGATTCCATCAGAGCCAGCAAAGACGGAAAGATATTTAACAACTGGACAAGGAGCACCAATAAGCTTTTTTTTTGGTTACAAACTTGCTTCCGGTTCAGGTCACAGACAAACTCAGGAGGCGGCCATGCTGCGGGAAGTGACTGACGTTATCAACGCGGCCACAGAAGAAAGTGGTGTCTTCAACCCGAATCGCGTCTATAAAATGCGACTCGTCTGGCTTGCTGGAAAAACATCAACGTACAAAAAAAAACAAAAAAAAACACTATCTCATTTTACTAAAGTAAATGCTTGTTTCGTTGTTTTACTATTATTTTATTGTTGCCGTTTCAACAACAACGGCTAAGAATTGTTTTTTTGGTTTTTTTTGTACAAATCTTCGTTTTTTTTTTTTAACTTCGTTGTTTGGAAATCCGTCAATCACATATTTGAGACGCGCTTCAGGGTTGAAGACGTCACATCACTTCCCGAAAACAGCCAATCGCAGCCACTCACCGGAACTCAAAGCCGCCAGAATGCGCTGTTAACTGTCTTATTAGTGAAAGGTGCTGTCTATCATGTTTGGGAGCCAGCCGGCCAAGCACCCTCCCTCTTGTCCTCCCCTCTCCAACCCGAGTCTTTCGGTCCACTTTAACTAACATTTAACCCTAACCTTTGTCCGTAATTCAGCCTAGGATTTGCCATTAAGCCTTTTTAGCCCGAAAATAGCACTGCTTAAAGGCGGGTTGCCCCCAAATGAAAGTCTGCAGCATATATCGCCGTCGATTTCTCTCTAGCGCAAAGCAAAGCACAAAGCAATGCTTTTTAACACAACAAACAACCCACGTGCTTCCTTAATTATCGAGTAAAAATTTGGTACGCCCTCGTGCATCTGGGAGCAAGTGTAAAGATTTACGATATCATTGTCACTAAATGGCGCCACGTTATTTTCTTAACATTCTACCATGGTACCATCAAGTATATCGTGAACATTTACAGCTTGTTTCCAGGTACACGAGGAAGTATCAAATTTTTCATTAATAATTAAGGCGGCACGTGGCGAGAAAGTTCTAGAGTGAACTATATATAGCGCTAGATGCTGCAAACTTTCGTTTGGTGGCAACCCGCTTTTAACTTATAATTACACCATGCGCCATGGCTGTTTGCTGTGACGGGCATATCACGTGACTGGGCTAGTCCAATCAGACGGCCAAACAGCCGTTGTTCTCGTTCGTCATTGGCTAACTCATGGTGACGTCACGGCAAACAGCCATTGCGCATGGTTTATACGCTTCATGATCCCAGTAGCAGCTCCTCAACTTCAGCATACTATTTTTAGCACTCCTTTTTAATTCTCACTTGGCAAGAGTCACTTAATCTAGTCAAGCAAGCATTGTAACTACATCGTCAACAACTGAACCACCACGACTGGTTGTGATTCACTTTAAGTCTTGATGCTTGTGTTCGACTCCCGTCAGGTAACCCTAATTTAACCCTCGTTTCCCCTTCTCCCGATGCAGCGATGGATACCACTGCCTCCCCGTCGAACTCACATCTACAAATCTCACTCCAAAATCGCTGCACTACGAAAGTTTGCCAGCGACACGATATTGGAAATCAACGAACAAACAAATAAAGTTGAATACAAACAAACAGCACAGAAAAAGTCCGTTGTTGGGCGAAGGGGTAGTTGGTTAAATTCCTTGTTCGTTGAAGGAGAAACTCGAGCATGATTGCTGCCAAACGAGAACGAAAACAATGCAGTAAACTAAAAAGGTGACCTCCGGATAATTCATAAAGACCGGTGCATTCCTGAATAATCTCTTGGGTGCTGTGCACTCTCGTGTTTTATTTTAGGAACAATAGGAAGCCCGTGCTACGCACGGATGGTGTTTGATACACCGTTTGTAATACTGGTACGGTTTAGTCACTCATCTGTATGTGAACTCCTGAACACTGAATTAAGTTTCTCAATAAAATATTTGGGCCCCCTGCCTAACAAACGCTGATTTTTGTTCGCTTTGCTCACTCAGTCAGCGCTTCCGGTGACTCAAATCACAGGATGCGCCCTTTAAAAAATTTTAAAACGGGTTAGAATTCACTCGAACGTAACAATTGTAATTCGATCTCCAATTCAAGAGAAGAAAACACAACAAATCCTCAAAATTATAAAAAAAAAAAATGCCAATATAATAAACAAATTAAACACACCCTCACCCACAGACACGGCCCATTTTCGAACACAAATCGTCGCTCTTTTGACGAACTGGCGAATCTGCATTTTTGATGTTTTGAGAAAATCAACAATGAAAGGAAGGTTAACTTTCAACACTCTCAAAACAATGAGTATTTCACGTAAATCAACATTCTTTGCGTCGTTGCACTCGTTGAAGTGTGCAGAATAACGTCCTAAAAATTTAAGAAAAAAATTATTTTTTGAGGGTTGTTTTTAAAGCTCCAAAGTCATTCGCCACTTAGTGAAAAAAAATTTTTTCGGATTTCTGCTATTCGTCGCATATTCGCCTGTTCGTGAAAAACTATTCAGATAAAAAACAGCGATTCGTCATGTTTAAAAAGCTCATGCTTTATTAACAGTGGCAATACAAACATGTTTTAACAGTTTTGGTTGGTTACAGTGAGCTAACTGAACGTAGAACACCTTGTGGTCAGGATGAGTAATGACTGGCGTTGGTCTTTGGCACATACTAACAAGGTACTTCTGTAATGACAACTTTGGTCGTGTAGGGTACGCGTTACTTGGGGCTTCAGATGGTAACTTGAAAGGTTGTGGGTCACTATTTCTGCGTCCTTGTTTCGACTTTTCTCACGTACATAGCTAAGACCCCGATTCCGTTTTTGCTTTACTTCTCTACGAATTGTTGCCTTTTCTGAGCGCTTTCTCTTTACTGGCGAGACATACTCTCTTGGCGACGCGTAACAATAAACTCTTTGGGACAGAAAGTGATTGTAGCAAAGCAACTGCGGACAGGTTTACTTTGTGCAAGCTGCAAACACTTCCTCAGAGCATGTATGATTTGTACAGAAATTAAAATTGTTCCCGTCTTCGTTTTTTTAAAGTATTTGGAGACTACTTTTCCGAATCATAATCTGCATCTGAAGGAATAAAATTTAATGTAGTGTCTCTGTACGAGTCATCATTTCCACCACCAGTATAATCCTTTGCATTGCTTAATGAACTATAGAGTTAAACTAAAGGTTTGGCTTGTGTTTTGGATTCATTGCCTTCAATAAAGGCATTTTTTTGATTGAAGTTTAGCTAACGGGATGTCCTCATCAGAGTCCAAAGACATGTTAACAATTTTTTCGTCATCGTTTTTGGGCCGCTAAAAGAATGTCATCATATAAGTCCAAATGTATGATATCAGTATCTTCATCAGTTTGCATTCCTACAATGGTTCCTTTCCACCACTTATGGTCAGGCTCCCACCACATTAATACATCAAGTCTAGTCTTTCTTCGTTTTGGCAGCCGCGAAGCGACACAACATTGATTTCATCATTTTTCCACTTGACGAGCACATCTGCATCGGAAACCATTTTCCTGCAACGCAGATACTCTTATTTATTCTCTAAGAAAATAAACCTTCTGAGATTCTTGCAACAAAACGATGACATTCATTATTGGGCTGCACTACACTAACTGTTTTAATAAGGAAATTGTCTAATTAACGCCTTATTCAGTGGCTAAGGTTATATTTGGACGGAGAAGGTCAATTTTGCAATAAAGTGCCTAGGATCTTTTACATGCCACAATCGACATGAGCGCGAGTGCTCGAACTGTTTAATACAATTCTTGCAGAAAGGCTTGCAATTGCAAACACTATTCAACCACTCAACTTTTGTCATTTTGTATATATTTTTAGCATTCCTGATTCGGCAGTATTTTGCAATAGTGAGCTTAGAAAGTAACTCGCTTTTGATTTTAAATTGAACTAGTTTGTTTAAAACAAGTCATTTCATACGTTTGAGAAATCAGTAACGTGTGACAGGAGAATTACTATTATTTAAAGGAACTAAATATTTTCCACTTAGTTCCTTTTCATTCAGGCAAATAAATTAAGTTGACATGCCGAACATGTCATTATTGCCTTTCCTTCATTGACATTAGGCTTATATTTGTGTGGTCCTATTCGGACATATTTCCCCTCATTGCTTTCATGAAATGTGTGCGTCAGTTTCTTAAAGGTTTGTTGCCACCAAATTAGCAATGCAACATCTAGGCCTATCGAGTTCTCTCTCCTAGGAAGCAAAGGAATGCACAAAGCAAAACTTTTAAACGCAACAAACAAGCCACGTGACTTCTTGATTATTGAGTAAAAAATTGGTACGTCCTCGTGCACCTGGAAAAAAGCTGTAAAGATTATTGATATTAGTGTCACTAGATGGCGCCAGGAGAATTTCTTTATATTTTTCTGTGGCACCATCTAGTGACACTAATATCGTTAATCTTTATAGCTTGTTTCCAGGTGCACGAGGGCGTACCAAATTGTTACTCAGTAGTTAAGGAGTCACGTGGCTTGTTTGTTGCGTTTAAATGTTTTGCTTTGTGCATTCCTGTGCTTCCTGCGAGAGAGAACGCGATAGTCCTAGATGCTGCAATGCTACTTTGGTGGCAACCGGCTTTTAACCCATGTATTATTAGTAATGCGGCCTTCCTAAATTTTGTAATTTACAATCAACTGATTAACTCACCAAAGTACTTTACAACAATTGCGTTTACAGCACATGCGAGTAACGACAACAAACCAGCGACTTCTGGTGACAAAGATAGCGACTAACATGTAGCAAACAAGTAGTGACCTCTGGTGACAAAAGACGAACCGCAACTTATTTAGTTTATTTATTTTTGACGAACTGACGAATCTCGCATTCGTCAGTTCGTCAAAATAGTCGGTTTGCCTCTTGCACAGATTCGTCAAAAGCACATTGCTGTAGTTCGGTGATGGTTATTGATAACGGTTTGTTTCTTTGTCAGAAGAAAACCCGTACAATATTATAACGAACGGTGCAAGAAATGAAAAATGCCAAATTTTCGGATTCGCCAGTTCGTCAAAAGAGCGACGAAATGGCATTCACTTCCTGACGTTACAAAGGAATTAAAGACATTCCTTGTTCCCTGAATTGGAGTTTAAATTATAGTTCGTTTCGTTCCATTGAACTCGAATCCGTGAAATAAAAGTCAGCCCCTGCCTGGCTATGAAAGAACCACGGTAGACATCCAGCAAACAGTAAAATTTTCAGCAGTTTATTCCTGTCTTGATCACCTTTTGAATGAATACACAATGAGATGATGCTCCCCATAAAACATAAAAAAGCTTATCAAACTTGTACTTACTACACACTTTCTAGGAAAAATTAAAAAACACAAAACACATAAAAACAAAAGCTGCACCAAACGTGGCAGTCTTCATGTCTCCATCTTGAGCAGTGTCAACAACTCTACAGTTGCATCATGGGAAATGTTTTAGAAATTTTGTACCATTTTTCCATGTTGGGGAAATGATAAATTGTGTTGAGAATTCGACATTGGTTTGCTGTGATGGTATACGCTTCAAGATTTACCCTGATTTTATCAATCTGCTCGAAATAAATGATTTGAGTACTGCTAACATCAACCACGTGATGCCCTTCACTGTGCTTTGCTACTGCATATTTATGGTTATTTTTAGCTATTGCATTAGCATGGTCAATTTTTCGGAGGGCTAATGGCCTTTGGCACTGACCAACATAAAGGCCCTTACATGTAGTGCAGGAAATGCCGTACACTACATTTCTCTGAAAGTCCGTTTTTTGGTTGAAGACAGAATCCTTCAGATTAACGCAGGTATGTGAAATACCACGATTGCCGTTCAAGTTCGAAGAGAATTGGCTGGTTTGCTCACTCACCCGTGTAACAAAAAAGTCGGAAGGCGGGTGCAGGGCACTCTTAAGAGTGGAAAGTGGTTTCGAGACGACCCTCACCCCGTAGGAGCCCAGGATCTTAGCAATGGTGCAGTACAGTCCGGGGTTCTTTCATAGCCAGTCAGGGGATGACTTTTATTTCTTGTCTTCACAACCACGAAGCCAATTTTCGCCGTCTTCTATCGAATCCGTGATTTATGTCGGTATAGGTCAGGCCAGAAAGTTTACTGGTCATGGTCTGACGTGAACGTACGCCATAGGTCGCGTGGCGTGATTGGTGCTTTTAGTGTTGGGGCATGCTTATTGGTCGATCGATCTACATCACGGCTTCGTCGCGTCGCGATGAAACTCGTTCCCCGCATGAAATTCGGACACATAAGGCAACAGCAAAAACGGCGGGAAAGCAGCAGTGGACGTTTTACCAAGGCGTATGTTCGATATCGCAGACACTACGTTTGAAAATACTATACACAACACAAGTAAGCACTGGAATGAGTTTGAGAATTGGCAAATTTAGTGCAGCATTAAAAAATATCGTTTTATCAAGAAATACGAAGTTTCAGCACCAAGCCTTTTGTTTGATAATAGCACGGTTCCACTTCCCGAAACAAAGCTTTTAATTGACCGAGCGAGGGAAGCTAGTGAGGTCAAATAATAGATTGAATTGTGTGTCTGTCCGTTTTGCGACGCGATAACTTTCGCAGTTTAGTTCTAATTTGGTTGAAATTTCGTGAATAGGGAGCTATGGTCTATAAAACCCATGACGTCGAAGAAGAAATGCCTACCTAAGATATTTTCCGAGACAGTGGAGTTTTCCGTTAGATGGAGAGCTGATTTTTAGTAGATCTGGCCTGTTGGTAAAAAAGCCCAATCTAGCTAGTAGTGGTCCCGAGAACTACATGAATAACTCGAAGCCATTGCCATAATACACCGTAGTCAAGTTCATTTAGTGTGAAAAATGCAGAAAATAATTACAAATGTTAAAAAAAAATAATACAATTACAGACAATTTCACACGTTTTGAAACAATATTTATCATTTATACATAAAATCCCACGCATTGTGGCAGAGCTATCCAGATGCACTCGTAAAGATCGATGTTGGATTCGTTTGCAGAGCATTGGGCAAAAGTCATACAAACGGAAAACAAGGCAGAAATCATATTAGCGGTGTGGTTAGGAAAAATATTGTGATATCATGCCGTGTATATATAGGATTGAAGTCCTCTCTCCAACAAAACTAAAACTATTAATTTCTCCGTTTTTATTCAATATATTTCGACCAAACTTGGCCCGATAGTAGATAGCAACTTTTCCAAACTTTACACCAACTTTTATGCAATTCCGTGCAAGAATAAATGTAGGAAGCCACACGTAAATTTGAAAACTGTTGACTTCTTGTTGTTGTTGTTCTGGTTCTTACTCTTCTTGGCTGACACGGTTTCAGAAAAAACTACTGCACCTACCTAAAATCTGAAACATGATCTGAGCCGGAAATTTCCATGGGCTTCAACCTTACAGGGACCACTTTTTCAATTGGTCGATCCATTCCGGAGTTACGGGACCCTAAACGATCATTATGGTTGTTTTACATTGTTTTAACCATTGTATTTATAGAACAATGCCACTCAGCAAACTCCAGATCCATTCTTCGTGCATGCAACTATCGACTGCATGCATAAACCTTTATAGCGTGACACCATAGCCGTAAAAAAGGTACACGGATTACAAACAAAAACGTCGTGTGCCGTAAAAAAAGGGGTTATATGATTGAAGTTTCATTTTACTTGTTAAAATGTACACGGATAAAAATTGGTGATTTCTAATTGAAATAATCAAACGTACAATTCAGAAAATTGCATCTGTTTAAGTGCTGTTGTGCTTTACCAATCATATA
>JAHWFP010248321.1:0-20743 GCA_023313725.1 Lithobius niger
AGTAAGCGCACATCGAACGAACTTTCTCTGCTGTGGTGTGGTCTTCTGAAGAAGAGGAACGGTGTTATCTTCCTCAAAAATTTAAGTGGACTGTTGTAGAAACATTCTTGGAGGTGATATTAGTGTTTTCATATAATTTATTGTCTGAATATTATCACTGTCAACGCCGTTTACCGGTTTTTGCACTGAAAGACTTTTTTATTAAATAAATAATTATTTAACTAACATTTGTATCAGGTATTGACGAAGACTAAGAACATGGAATACAGTTCACAAAGATGGAAAGATTTTGCGCACACTTACTTTTTGTTTGCAACCAGCTTCAACACCAAATACTCTGTATCGAAACACGTTGATCGGTCTCAAATCAATTTGCAAAGCGTTCATGCATCCTAGAAATGAATTGAATCCCACCATAGACCAACTGAAAGGTACAATTTATACATTATTTACAAAGTTACAATAATCATTTTATAAATATGAATGTTTTGTAGCAAACATTGTTTGACCTTCTCATAGCAAACATTGTTTGACAAATAAACGAGAGCAGTGTCACACAAACAAATCAATAAGTGACTTTGCCTACGAAAATAACAATTAAATCAGGCCATTCTGACATATGCCATGATTGCTACTAAGGCTGTAATGAGGACTCAATTTTTTGTTGTATCTATAGCAAACTGCTCGAACGTTAAATCAGCAAATTCTAAACCAATTAAACATGTTATGACCAGACAAATTCACAAAACAGATTTTTAAATATCAGCAAAAATTCATATTTCAACGTTAAGGTTAAAACACAATCCTAAGCAATTGTTTTTCTTGCATGTAATAGACACATAGTTTCATAAATGTCTCCATAGTAAAGAAACTGTCTTACTTTCCAAATTTTACTTTGTAACATCTAAAGGAAACGATCTGTCAACTTGGGGTTTGAACCATTGAATAGCTGACCAAGAAGAATTTTTAACCCCTCCATTACCATGACAAATACATCACACCAGAATGGAAATAATTAAGTCCAGTGATGAAATGTGAGTGTATTTTCGTGTGGATCGCGAGAGACACTAAATCCCGCAGGTGTCTGCCATTTCCGGAATTGGACACTTGAAGGCTTGATGTTCAGTAACATGCAATTTTATAAGAAGTGGCCATATAGTTGAGACGTGATACTGTTGGTAGCCAGCTTGTTTCACCTTGTTTCGGCCATTTGTCGCTTGACACACTCAACAACACTTTTACGTGTCTCGCCGATACACACAGCGTTACATTCACTACATGGAACACGATATACTGCCTCGGGGGTATTGGGAATCATTTTAGTTCATTCTCCATCTATCTCTCCTTGAGAGATCCAACTTTTTTCTCAACTTCTCGTCTTCTCGTATATTTGGCTTGCAAAGCATGGTTTTAAGGTTCTTTTAAAAAAAAAAAACAGTTAAAGCCTTGCTTTTGGAGTGCCTTTTGGGACATTTTCGCTTACTCCCCATAAATAGGCGACTCCCACTGATACATTCTTGCATTGTCTTTCAAGTTGGGGTGCTTCCGCTGCAATGCTCATACTCTCACTTTCTTCTACATTCTTTTGAGCCCTCTCCATGGCAAATGCTTTCTTAATCAATTTGTTCAAAATTCCAGGCGGAAAACTTAAATATAAATATTCTTTTCGAGGTATAGGGCTGTTTTTAGTTCACTAGAGTTAGAATGAAGCACAATCTGGAAAACTCATTCAAGGCGATATTGTACAGTTACCAGTTGGCTGCCCAGAATCGTAGGGCAACCCTCTACCAGTACTGATCGGTTTGAAAGGCTCAAACGAAACAGTGTCATCTTCTCTCTTGCTGAGTATCACATCTGAAAACGGGATGGACCTCTTTTCTTCCTGTTATTAAAGTTGAAAAATACACATTACCAAAAGTTTTCGTCTGACTCCACTTGGTCTTGACAGTTTGGAAGTAGCAGCGAAATTTCGGTGGCATTAATTGGGTCAGTTGTAGGCCCACAATCTTTCACTTCTTCAGGCTTCTCAGTAGTGTCACTGGCTTTTAACCTAGTTGGCCATAGCGTGCTTTTCAAACTACCATGCCATTGCTTCCTCTTGCCTGTATTCCAACACTTAATGCCACCGAAAATTCACTGCTTCTCCAAACTGTCAAGACCAAGTGGAGTAGACAAAAACTTTTGGTAATGCATATATTTCAACTTTAATTTTCGTTCAGCCAAAGTAAACAAGGCAACATGAACTCGTCCATTTTTAGCTGTTCTTCCTGTTCTCCAATAAAAGCAATATCAGGCTGTCATTTGTTGAATTTTTTAATCATTCTCTCCATCTCTCCCCTTCTGATCACTGCCAGCATGTCATCCACAAATCTACGCCACAATTGAAGGTCAGGTTCTGACTTCAAAATGATAGAATCCAGATGTAGAAGCACAGTTCAGCCAGGTTGTGGAGGCCATAGGGGCTCCCTTCACCTGCCAACACCCTGGTTTTTGCCTTTAGGGTATACATCCGCCCCATCTTAGAGTACGCAAGTCCAGTATGACCGTATGACCCCCACACCTCTTAGGTGACATCGACCGTCTTGAAGCAGTACAACATCACTTCACTAAATCCTTACAGGGCTTGAAAAAAAACATATTTTGAAAGACTGACGATGACTAACTTGGATTCACTCGAGCTTCGTAGATTAATTTTTATACTTCCATTTTTTTTTAACATTTTTTTCTTCCATGTGGGCATTCTCTCAAACTTATAATTGGTTCTTTTTAGACAACCTGCTGTAAATTTTTCTGCGTAAATCGTGTCGTGTGGGTGTGGAATGACGTTCATGATGAGTTGGTAACGTTGCCGTCAATTGAGACTTTTAAAACTAGGCTGAAGAATTTTGATTTGAAGAAATATTTATCCAGGCCTGAACATGTTTCAACTGACTCCGTGACTACCTAATCTTGACCTGTTTATTTATTTTATTTTTTCTCTTATTTTTTTTTACAGTGTCCTTGGTGACTGCGAATTTTTGCCATACAATTTTTTGTAGTTATTATTGGGCGTGGGAATTAGTAGTCAGAATTGGTCCAGGTCCTTCCCATCTTCCTTTTGCTAATGCAATAAATTTATTTTTATTTTTTTTATTATTTGAAACTCTTCCTTCGAATTCTACATAAATGGATGCTAAGAGCACTTTTAACATAGTGTCGTGTTTTTCATACTCTTTTATCGATGTTGAAGTTTTTGGCATGGCAGACGACTTCTTGTTCTTGTGTTCTAAGAGGTACCACACCAAACACTTTTTACAAATTACAATGACCCAGTTGAAATGGAGGCTGTGATGCACAAAGGGAAGAACCTCTACAGGGTTCTTTCGAAAATGAACTGAACCAAAACTCCTTGTATATATCCATGTACCGGACACAATGAAATCTCCGTCCATTAATTATTGTTTTCATAAATATAGAACGTTAAATATATGTTTTTCACGAAGTTGCGTGTCATCTAGGTGCAGTGGTCAAACTAATTGTCCCTGTACCGGTCCAAATGTAGCATTATGTACAGACGTAGCTAGCAGTAACTAACTGTGACCTATTAATGGTGATCCACAAAACGTACTACATACAACATTGAAAATGGATATCACGGGGAACAGTGTCAGTTTACAAGCTCAGTAACAGCTACAGACCAGTTTTTCACAGGCATATGCCGAGTAGAAATTGTGACATGGCGAGGAAGTTCTAGATCCATTGACTAAGTAACGACCGTCCGGACTGACAGAAAGAGGGCTCCGGAGGGGGGGGAGGGGAATAAAAGACTCAAAGGGACCTTAATGACACGGCGTAATCCTGTTTTCCTGGAGGGTGGTCCTTCTGGACAAGGAGTGAAAAAGCCCCCGACCCCAGAAGAGGGGGAAGGGGAGAACTCGAGCATAGTGAGTTAGTGGCCCCGTGTCATGTGACCAACGCCCCAAACAGGGGGATTTACTTTTTCCCCCACTCAACCTTGGGACCATGAATTGAATGAAAGGTCAAAGAAAAAGGATAAGGAGGATCCTGTCTCAAAATACTAAACTGAAACTAACCTTGAGATTTCCAGAACATTAGACGCTCAGTTAAAGACAACTTCTGCGAATATGATAAATATAATAAATATTTATTTAATAACTATAAAGGTTTCCATATTCACTACAATGCGTAAAGGAAAAACGTGTTGAGGCTGAACAGTAAACTACTGCGTTGAAATTTGGTCAACACAATTCTGTTCACAATTGATGACAACATTGAGGAGCAATTGATTACTCCTTATCGTGCAATATGGAAATATACCGAGGCTAAAGTAGGCGACCCGACCTTTGATAGTCACCTATTGTCAGCATAGAATTAGCCACCTCGGGCCACCTTCTCCGTTAGTTCGGGTGCGATCGTCAAAAGTTGACCATTGAACAACCACTGTGCTTTGTGCACCTTCAGCAGACGGAGGTTCTCCAGAGAATCTTTGCACACGCCTGCTTGGGAACCCTCCAAGTAGGCATCACGCCGGTGAAGCACTGAATTGAAGAGGGCACGCGAGCCCCAGTTTATGGCTTCGGTGTGGAACTCCGATTCCTTACGTAGGATTTTGATCGCACTGTCCACAGAAGCGAGGTCCCGAAGCGAGGTCCGCTGACAAAAAGTCCTTCAGTTTTGCCGCAGCCGCTGAATAAGCTAAGTCCGCCGTCGAGTTGGCGCGTAAGCCAGCTCGAAGAACTTTCTCTTCCTCCTCGTATTGGGAAGTTGCCACTTTGATCCATTGTGGCCTTGGGAGTGACGACTCCATGTCCATCTTGTTTTCCATGGGTACATAATCCGTCTCGTCAAATGTTTTGTAGCAGCCCACTTTCAGCGGACCGGCGTTACCAACCGAAAAAAGAAGCTTCCTTTTGTTAAATATAGAGGGAGTAGAGGAGCCACCGCTGAGAGCACCTTCCCCTTCTCCCTTAATGCACCTCGGTTCACCAACAGTTGCCGATATAACACCTGCGACTGAGGAAGGTTGTGGTGTTATTTCGGAATTCTGTCCACATTTGCGAATGATTTAGCCGCGGGTTCACCCTCAGAGGTTTCCGGCGGGATGATCACCCTGGGGCAGAATACACTTGGAAGTGAGCCGTATACCTCGTCCACGACCCACCACTCGATTGCTTCCTGTGTCAAGTTGACAGTCTCCTGGAGTTCATCTCCAGTATCGTCATGGCCCGAAAGGTTTGAATGCGTCCATAATTCCTCTCCTTTTAGGGAATGCATCGTCTACATCACAACCACGCTTACCCACACAGCAGGCCCGGGCAGAAGGCGATCCTGGTGGGGTGAACGAGTCCTGTCCGGCCTCTTGTTCTCCGTGGTCCCCGACATTAGGGAGCTCTTACAACAGACGTCGGTAGCCTCGGATTTCACGTGGTTTAAAGTATTTTTCAAAAGTTTCCAGAATACCCTGGTGTGTAGCTAAGGCCAGCTTCTTTTCTGCAGATCCTTGATTGGCTTTCCTCGCTGCCTCTGTTCTTTCCAATTCGGAAACCACACACTTTGCCACCATGCTGGCAATATCCGCCTCATGCACAAGACGTCCGCCGGACCTGTCGGTGTCCGGACAAAGCGTCCGCTTCCAAAGGCATCTGATTGTTTACAGAAGTAACAGATCCGTCACCTGACTCCATTTGTAGATGATTGTCCTTTGATTAGGGATAATTCCCCAGCCCTTTTCCATATATATCGGCTCTCCTATCCGAATCAGCGCATGTGGCCTCGATGGCCGCCATAATTTGTGGGTCCAACACAGAAAAGAATTCAGCTCATTTATAGTTCTTGAAGTCGCAAAACCTATATCTACGGCAGATACCATTTGGGTCCTTAGGATTAAGTTGCCTCCCACACTTCTGCTTGTCTTTACCGGGGCACGATGCCCGTTTTTGGGGTTTAGAAGACGTATTCATGATGACAACAAAGCAGTAGCGACCTTTCCCGTTCGCGCCCCAAAACAACTGTGATTAAGAGCAGGAAAGGGGCACCGCCTAGCGGCGGTCATGGGCCCCGAGGAGCATCATTACAAGGACCAAGAGTGGTGAATTTTCATGTTTGGGACGGGTAGCATTTCCAAATATTGTAAAGCCATTATAAAATACAGCTAAGTATTTTAGGGTAGCAGTAAAAATAAATAAATAAACAAATTTACATACTGTAAAAAAAAATGAACGCTCAGTTATTATTTGGTGTCAAGTTTAGTCTGCAATTTTTAAAGTTTTTTTTTCTGGCTGTGACCTGAGTGTGTGTGTGTGTGTGGGGGGGGGGGGGGGAAGAGGGCACGGGGAAAACCATGAAATACTTGGGGGGAACATGGCTCACCCTTAGCGCTGTGACCGCCTTATTCACATTTCTTTTTTTAAAGTGAACTTACGGTTTTACTTTCGCCAAACTATAATTATTGTTCGACTTCGAACTTGCTTCATCGTCTCCCAAATTTTTTCCTTTACCCCGGAGCCTTGGAATGCCTTAACAAGCCGACGATGTCCTGCCTTTGATGGCCTAGTTAGTCGAGCCTAGGTACGCTTAGACGGTCCTGTCCTTGACAGCCTAGTTAGTTAATTAGTCAATGGTTCGTACCTAATTTTTATCACTCACCTGTTATCTAATGGATAAGAACAGCTAGAATCCTAGTGTAAAGTTGCCATCTCTTGCTTGCTGACTTGACCGTAATTACCTAATGACTATAATTAGGGCTAATTACGTCGTTCTATTCGAACGCGTCAAAGATACTTTTGCCAAGTGTGGTATGCGGGCCTTTAGCTACAATTTCCACGTGCGAGACACGTGCGTTCCTTTTACCGAAAGAGTTTCCATATTTTGTAGCGAGAACTAGCCCTTATATTGAAGATGGTTTGGCGTGAAGAGAGGTCTTTCCCAACAAGAACGCAACAAGGACAGAACTCTATGCACGAACTGTCTTGTTGGACAATTTCTCGATTCATGTGCGGATTGTTAAATGTTTATTTTTGTAAATTGCGTTATGTCAAAGGAAGAAGTAAAGAAGTTTGAATTTAACAAGTCTGCAGTGAACCCTTGAAATTACATTGGTGGCAGCGGTGTAGCCGTACTTTCACGTCAAGGAAGCAGCTGGAGTTCATGTCGATTTGTTCGAGTTTCAACGGTCAGGTTGCTGCATTTGTGTCTGCATTGGCAGTGATGAAGCAAATTGCGTCTGCATCAAGTGTAAAGTAAATACATTGGTGACAGCGGTCAAGCTGGACTTACACGTCGAAGAAACCAGCAGTTTTGGCTTACATCCGGACTTTCACGTTAAAGGGACACAGCTGCATCGAAAGTCGGCGGTAATGTCAACTTAGATGGTAGTGGTGAGCTTCTCCAACTCAGTGGGTTCACTTTCCATAGCAGAATTTCGACTTTGGCGGCAACCAGCGTGGGAGGAAGATTAAAGGGGCTTCCTGCTGTTCAAGAAAGACGAGTCAAGAGACGGAAAAGCTGAGCTGGCAGACAAGATTGCGACTGGACGAGGGACGGAGGACATTCCTATCAGCGAGAGTGGGCGGTAATGCTGCACTTCGTCGTGTGAGAAGGAAAATTTCGGCGAATTCCGGTAATGGAAGAAGCGAAATAGAGTTTGAAGTCATCGTCAGTGCAAGCCTGGGTTCGTCAGTTTGGATGTAGAAGTCGTCTTGGCAGCGTCTCCACAACGCGGCAACAGGTGAGCTGTGGCAAACTTTTTTTACACCTTGGTATTAGGGCGTTTGGAAAAAAAAGTGCTGTTTAAAGCTTGCGGGAACTGTTGTGCGTGTTGGTGCTATTTTTTTGATTGTTGGTTACTTGGGTAATTAAGTAATTTTACAATGGAGTTGCTTAGTGACAAAACTGTGGTTGATTTGAAGGCTGTGTGCGAGGAATTAGGGTTGCATGCGCCTAAGAGAAAAAGTGAAATTCTGGCTATGTTTAAAGGTGGGTTGGAGGGAGAAACTTTGTTGGTGGATGATCTTGAAGAAGCTCTTAAAACTGTAGAGGAGGCTAAAAGGGTAATAAATGAAGAAAAAGAGAGAGAATTACAAGAAAAGCAGGAACTAAAAGAGAGGGAATTACAAGAGAAACAGGAACTAAAGGAAAGGGAATTAAGGGAAAGGCAGGAAAAGCAAGATGAAAAGGAAAGGCGAATTTTAGAGGCTGAATTAGAGAGGGAAAGGTTAAGTGTAGAGAAAGAAAAATTAAAAAGGGAGGAGGCTTTAAGAGAGAGGGAGCACGAATTAGCAAGGGAAAAATTAGCAAGGGAAAAAGAATTAAGAGAAAGGGAGGACGAATTAGCAAGGGAAAAATTAGCAAGGGAAAAAGAATTAAGAGAGAGGGAGGACGAAATTGAAAGAGAAAAATTTGCAAGGGAGGCAGAGCTAGAACGAGAGAGGTGGGAACGGGAAGATAGATTAACGAGGGAGAAACAGGAGCATGAGCTGCGTATAAATGAAAATGCTAGGCAGCATAATGATGAAATGCAGGCAAGAGAGTTGTCCTTTAAGCAAGAACAATTAAAGGTAAAAACAGAGTCTGTACAACAAGAAAAACGTTATGACATGTCGAAGTTGTGCCAACCCTTTAGGGAGAAGGAAGACAACATATTAGTTTTCTTGTCTGGTTTTACTAGAATTTGTGATAGGATGGGCTTTAACAAAGAAGAGTGGCCTTTCAGATTGTTATCTTTGTTAACAGGGAAAGCGCGGGAAACACTCATGCGTCTTTCTGATGATGACTTTGCAAAGTTTGATCTGTGTGTTAAAGCTCTTAAAGTAAGATTTAATGTTACAGAGCAGTGTTTACATAGCCAGTTTAGGTCAGCAAAAAAAACTGATAAACAAACGTACTTAGATTTTGCTCACACTTTGACAACACTGGGTACTGAATGGGTTAAGGAACTTGATTGTGGGGATTCTTTCCAAAAATTATTCCAGCAGGTATTAATAGAGGACTTTTTGAATAAGGTACCAAGTCCGATAAGAGTATGGCTTATTGATAAGGGTAAACAAGAGTCTGTTTTGAACTTAGCTTCGCTTGCAGACGATTACTGCGCTAATCGCCAAGAAGCAGTTCTAAGACAGGGGAGTGGTTCTGACAATGGAAATGGCGGACCACAGGGCAGAAATAATTACCGTGGAGGGGGTAACAATGGTAATGGTTCTGGCAGGTATCGGAATGGTAATGGTTATCAAGGTAGTCAAGGTAACAGAAACAATGGAGGCAACCAAAGGAATAGTACTAGTAACTATGGGAACAGTAACAATGGTAATGGTAACAATAGCAATAGTACTAGAATGGTTCAGGTAATAATGGTACGAGCAATGGTACTACAGCTTCGGCTTACAATGCGCAAGCAAGGCCGCAAGCTAATGACAATAATCAGTCTGGTAGGAGAGCGCCTTTAAAGGCGGACGAGCCACGTAAGTGCTACATTTGTAGCTCGAGCTCGCATTTGAAAAGGGATTGTCCCAACAATGGTACCAAAGCCTCAGTGGGAAATGTATGTACTCAATTGCCTAGTGTACATAGTGGAAAGGAGGTTAGCTCTTTTAAAGGTAAAAGTGGTACACACTCGGTGGAAAGCCACCTATGTAAGAAATGTACAATTAATGGAAAACCTGGTAGGTATTTGCTGGATACAGGTGCATTTATGGATGTGGTTTCGAGTAAAATAGTAGAGCCTAGTTCGTTCACTGGGAAACGAGTTGTTTTGTCGTCAGTCATAAGTAAAAACGTAACAGACTTTCCGGTGGCAAAGGTAAAATTGGCAACGGAAGATGGCTACATTATGCTGGAATGCGGTGTGTCGCCATTTTTCAAGGACGAAACGTACGACTTTCTGCTTAGCCAAAAGTCTTACGAAAAGCTACAGAAAATTGAAACAAAGGTAAACAAAACACGGACTGCGATAGCTAGGTCGAAAACAGGTATCAATGGAAAGAAAAGTAACGAAAAGCAGGCTGTAGATCAATTTATTGATGGTGATGTATTGGATGATCTTTTTAAAGTGGGAGATGAGGAAATGGAGGATAGTGTTCGAAATGTTGCAAGTGAAAATAATGTAATTGCTGAAAACAGTGAAATTGGTGTCAAGGTCGAAGATAATGGGCTTGCACGAAATGATACAGTTGTCCAGTCACAACACGTTTTAGTCAATAAACAAGCTAGTGTTGTGGCCGACTCTGTAAGGAGTACGGAAATTTGTAAAATGGTTACAGGGAAAGAAAATGTAGGTTTGTTGGCAGCAGGAATTCAAGACTTGTTAGCTGTTAAAGCTGAAGTTTTAAAGCAAGGGCAGGTGCTTGATCCTGGGTTGGAGGGATGTCGAGTAACAGCTGACATTGAAGGTACATCTTTTTTTTGGGAGGATGATGTCTTCGGTAGGAAATGGTCGGCAGCAAATGGTACCAAGACGGGTGACCAGGTAGTCGTACCTAAAATGGTTACGGAGCAACTGGTAAGGATGGCACATGTTAATGCCTATTTTGGGCACATGGCCACGGAAACGAACATTGCCAGGTTGCAAGAAGTATTGCATGGGCCAAGAATGTGTGCACAATGTAAAAATTGGATAGAAAGGTGTGAAATCTGTAAGAAATATAGAAAAGGTGTGAGGAAAGGAGAAGACGAAATGATTTTAGTTCCGGTTGTGGCAGAGCCTTTCATTAAGGTGGAAGTGGATTTCGTAAAGCCTTTCAAAGTGACGTCTGACGGAAATACGCATGTCTTAAAGGTAGGGCGACTAGGATAGGGCGACTAGGTATCCTGAAGCAAGGGCTGTAAGGGGGGCTAACTCACACACGGTAGTAAATGAAAGCTTGGCGATTTGTTCAAAGGTTGGGTTCTCTGTGGAACTCCAATCGATTCTTGGAAAACCGTTTGTTTCTGAACGGGCAGCTTGTTTCTTGAAAGAGTGTGAAATCGGCCTTGTAAATAGTAAGCCTTATCATTTGCAGTCTCAGGCTGTAGAAAGGTTGCACAGGACGAGGGTAGACTGTAGCAGGGCTTTGGATTTGGAGTATCCTGACAAAGGGAATGATGTTTTGGCACCAGCTAAGTTTGCAAGTAAGTCTACTTCTTGTGACACGGCAAACTTCACTCCAGCGGAGTTAGTTCACGGAAGTAAGGTGAGGTTAAAGAGGGAAATCGCAGATGGAAAGAAGGAAAGATGGAAAGATGAGTTTTGCACAAGTTACTACTAGTAATGAGGTTGGAGTCATTGTCAGGGTAGTGGAAGGACAGAATGGAGTGAAAGATAAAGAGTTATACAGGCGATCTCAGGTGTGGGATTCAGGAGGGAAACCTGGGAATGTCACGAGCAGACAAGTAAACGAGGAAGCTATTGGTGGCCCTCTGTCTGCAAGGGTAAAGCAAAAGTGTAGGTGCCTAGTTGTAGTGAAAGTGGAAGCAAAATCTGCTTTACTGGTTATAAACACGAAGAAAAAAGTCAAGTCTAGGTTAGGATTGACTGGTGATGGCTTGCACATGTTAAACAACTATGCAAAGTTGGTATTGCCTTTAGCTGTCAGTGTGAACAAAGGGGCACCAGACAAAGTGGGAGGGGGCAGTAGTTGCGGGAAAGCTTTTCACAAGCTGCAGTGTGTGCTTGCTTCTCCCAAAGTGTTGTTGAATTCTGTGTCTGACGAAGTTTTCTTGTTGTTGTTAACATGCAAGGTTTACAGTGTTATTGTTAGCATTGTTTGGATACGTGTTGCATGTTTACTTTTTTGCTGGGGAAAGGGGAACAAACGCCCTAATGCTGAGTGTAGGGGGGTTTGCCATGGCGAAAATGTGTTTTCTCCGGTGGTGAACAGTACTTTTGAGTTGGATCCAGGGAGGTGGATTGTTGTGTGTGGTATTTTGTGGTATGGTGTGTTTAGGGTGGCAAGAGAAGAGATGGAGCGAAAAGAAAGTTTTTTTGAAGGCTTTCTTGTGGTGTGTTGTAAGCATAAGTGGATGGATTGCTCGTTAAAGAGAGAGTTTCCTGAGTGCTGCAGAGTGTAAAATTGGTGTGTCGTATTTGGTGTGTCAGTGGGGCCGTTTGGTATTGAGATGGTCCTGTTGCCGTGTTGTGGATGTGGAGTGGTGTTGTGGAGTGCAGTGGTGTGTGGCAATGTGCAGAAGAGTGCGGCGGTGTGCAGCAGTGTGCAGAGGTGGAAGTGTGCATAATGTGTTGTGCAGTGTTGGTATTGGTGCAGTGCAGCAGAAGTGCAGTGATATGTTTGTGCTCAGAGGGTTGGAGATTGTTCTTTGCCTTCTGTACAGCGTTCCTGGTGATATGCATCACTAGTGGCCTGCACTTACCGTGATTTGTTGTGGATGAATCACAGCGTTGGGTTGGAGGTGTAAAGTTGCCATCTCTTGCTTGCTGACTTGACCGTAATTACCTAATGACTATAATTAGGGCTAATTACGTCGTTCTATTCGAACGCGTCAAAGATACTTTTGCCAAGTGTGGTATGCGGGCCTTTAGCTACAATTTCCACGTGCGAGACACGTGCGTTCCTTTTACCGAAAGAGTTTCCATATTTTGTAGCGAGAACTAGCCCTTATATTGAAGATGGTTTGGCGTGAAGAGAGGTCTTTCCCAACAAGAACCCAACAAGGACAGAACTCTATGCACGAACTGTCTTGTTGGACAATTTCTCGATTCATGTGCGGATTGTTAAATGTTTATTTTTGTAAATTGCGTTATGTCAAAGGAAGAAGTAAAGAAGTTTGAATTTAACAAGTCTGCAGTGAACCCTTGAAATTACACTAGCATGCCCCTAATACACAACTTTTTATTCGGATCTCCGCGGATCTCTGCCATGTGCCCCAAAAAATACCGAATCTCAGCTGACGCATGGTTGAGAAAGGTAGCATAAGGATCCGTTAATATCACAATTCACAGTTTTCAACAAACCAAAAACTTTTTCCACTGGAAGTTTTGGAAAACAAACCAACGTAGTTATGGTGTCCTACATGAATTCTAACAAGTTATCAATATTTTTACTGGGCGCAATTTGACAATTGCGGAGGAAAATTAGCAACAACCTACTATGAGGTTCAAAGCGATTGTGTGGATCCAAGATGGCAATGCATGCTGGAAAGGAAGAGTGGATGGCGCCATCTGGTGGAAAACCAGACAAAGTTTAATTTATTGAAATTATGCTTAACTTTGGGCATTTGAGCATTAAATAAGCGATTTAAGCTAGTACTAAAGGCCTTTTACTAAAGACAGATAGTAAGAAATACACTGACAAACAGGAACGCAGATACACAAAACCCACGTTCAGTCGAATATCTCCACATCCCCCGCTCACACAAAATGTTAGCACAAGTAAAAAGGTCTGATGAGCATAGTCCCCGGCCAATCATTAAAATTATAACACCCTGATACCCCCAAGAAACTCGTGACCAACCCTACGTGCACATCTCAAGCTGGCATTGAAGCTACTGACCTATACAGGCAGAACAATCATTTTTTTCTGTTACCGTAATTTATTTTTATGAAAAACTTAAAAGAGAACTAAAGTGCTAAACATGCACTAACTAAATGAAATACAAATGTTTATATCAATCAAGTATTTTGTACTTTGTCAACAAAAAGACCCAGCAGGGGCCAGGTGGGGTTTTGCTTCTGTTGTGCATAAAGCCTCGTACCCAGTTCCATGTACCGAGCAAATATGTATCATTCTATGTATCTAAAAAGTGACAATAAAAAAAATATTTACGTCAATTACTTTTTCTTGGCGAAATCGGGCGGCACTCCTCCGAAAAAAATGTCACTATTTTTCAGTTCTAAATAACCTGAAAAGTTTCCAACAGGAGATAGGGCAGCTTCTATAGATTCTTCGGCTACGGTTAGTGCTCCTAAAAAATCAAAACACCACACAAATATCAAACAAAATAGTGTAAAAATACCTACACCTTATTTTCACATACACTTTAAAACTTTTTTTTATTTAACAAACACTGACTGACTAGGACTTATTTAAATTGCAGGTGACGGTATAAAGACAGGCTGCAACTACATGTCTTGTGACCCGGACCTGCATAGTGAATTTTTATTTTACTTTTCATGATCCAAATGGTTAACCAAAAACCTCAAGAAATAGTGTTTCCTCTTTATTGATATTCTCGATAAATGGCCGTTTTTTGTGACATGCGAGTGTCCAGCTAATTTTTCTAATTTTCCTACTTTCCTAATTTTTGGTTAATTTCGTAACTTATCTGTTAAAGCTGTAATGAAAATTATTTGTTGTTTTGTACTTACCAGTAGCTCCAGTCATTTTAGCAGTGACTCTAATGGATTTGCCAGTATTATATTGTTTGCTCGTTTGAATAATAAGGGTAGATCGCCCACCAATGTAGTATTGAAACAGTACTGTTCCATTCCTCAGTTCAATGGAGAGAAAATGGCCCTGCATTCAAAAAAAATGTTGTTACAAAAAACATTTAAAACTCAATGCAATACTGGATGGTAGCACTCTTTGTGAAAAATGAATGCAGTGATCACTTGCAATATTTTTGCTTACCGATTTTGCATTTGCGGAAAAAAATAATAATGCATCTTCATCAAAAGACTTGAAGGAGAGCCTGACTTGATACTTTCTTCTAGTAAAATATTTAATTTGTGGCTGAATCGCATAGCCATCCCCGTTAAAATAAGCTTCATCTGAATCCGTTCCTTCTGAAGCACTAAAACAAGAAATCATTTTCGTATTAAATCACTAACGAGTTTCTGAGGAAAAGGAGTTACATTTTTTTAATCATCATGTTTGAAGCGAGGAGGAAACATTTATGATAGGCTACCATTGCAATAGCCAATTTTTGTTAACATGAAATCCCATAAATTAGCCTTTGGAGTTGACAAAGGAGCATTCAAATGGTGAGAAGTACTAATATGTTCCCTAACAAACCATCCATATTCTTAATGTGATAGTGCTGCATTGCTATCTGATCTACAAGAAGTGATGTCGCTAAGAACATCGATTTGGCAAGATGTGGGAGGAGGAGGAGGGGGGGTGGGGGGGGGTTGTCAGAGGCCATGATTTGTTTGAGTGCGTTCAATACTGAGTGGGTGCAATACATCAAAATCTGCTGATGTTAAAAATAAACACCTCCCTCACTCCCCTATTACTTTGTATTAATGAAAAACAATTGAACAGTATACATTTGATTTTTTCCTTCTCTTGCCTTAATTATTGAAATTACGTCAGGAATATAAAAAAAGGTGAGGAGGGTACTGCGACCTTGTTTGCACCAGGCAAGATCCACCAGGAGTTCGGGGGGGGGTTGTAGTAAAACGAGGTTTTAACCTCTAAAAATAGTTTTTACTTAGCCTAAACTACTTACCTGTATTTTATATATGCTTTACAACATTGGAAATGCTACCCGTCCCAAACATGAATTTAATGCACTCTGGGTCCTTGCAACGGCGCTCCCCGGGGCCCATGTCCACCGCTAGGTAGCGCCCCATTCCCGCTTCTCCACACAGTTTGTCTCCCCGTAAACGGTTCGACGCGGGAGGAGGGTGGGTTCTCACAGGTAAGTATTTTAGGCTAAGTAAAAACTATTTTTAGAGGTTAAAACCTCGTTTTTACTACTAGCCTAAAATACCTACCTGTATTTTATATATGCTGACTTTGTCCTACTTGAACGAAGGCGTCGAACCCGCGCCGTTGCAAGTCCCTAGCAGCCCTACAAAATCAAGTTGTCTAGCAGGTCTACCATCGAGCACTTACTATGCATACATAGATTTACGAGTCTAAACCCCTTACCTCATTTCCTCTTTACCAGCTTACCAGCTGCCATGAACCTGATGTCTCTGCGGGTTGCCGTCGACATCACTACTCCCCTCAAGTAATGGGCCACGAAGGTGCTACGTCCCTTTCATCTAGCAGCGTCGAGGATTTCGCCCAACGGTGTCCCTGCCGCGAAGGCCCATGATGCCGCCATCGCTCTGACCTCGTGGGCATTGGTCCTGCTTGTGGCCGGACTTCCATCCTGTTGTTGGCTCTCTTCGATTACTCTGCAAATCCACCTAGCGACTGTGGATGATGTCGCCGGTTCCCTTGTGAGTTCCTCACCTCCAGCTGACAACTTCACGAATAGTGGGGTCCATCCCCAGTTATTCCGAAGCCCTTTCTCCTCCACCACTGGCTTCGTCCTGGCCAGGTAGAACTTCAACGCCCTGACCGGGCAAAGAAGGCGATCCGGGCATCCCGTCTCCAATAGAGGTGCCAACGCGTTTATGACCAATGGCGTCGAAGCTTCCTCAGGTGTTGAATTCTTTGCCCGGAATTCTGTGTGAGTAAGGAGCGTGATTCGAGTCCAATTTGGTGACGCACGCAAGAAATCTCGGTCCCTGGCCAACGTGGCCAGCTCGCCCTGCCTAGCCGCCGATGCCAGTGCTAGAAGGAACACAGTTTTCCTGGATAGATGCTCCCAAGACGCTTCATGCTGGGGTTCGTAAGGGGCCCCAGCGAGGTTGTGGAGAACCTCCGTGAGGTCTCAACTCGGGTAGAGCTTCCTAGTCCTTGGCCGGAGCACACCGAATGATTGAATGATCCTAGCCACGCGTGCACTTTCCGTCACGTCGCTTTTGCCTGCCAGCGCCAGAACCGAGTTAATGGCTGCCGTATATCCCTTGATGGTGCTAGGGGCCAGTCCCTGAGCAAACAAAGAGTTCAGGAACTCACATACTTGTTGAGGCGTCGGATCCAAACTTCTCACTTGATGGGATTTACACCAGTCAACCCATCCCCGCCATTTACCCTCGTAGATCGTTTTAGAAGATTCACGAATGTTCTCCACCATAACTTCCGCCGTGCTTTGTGAAAACCCACTCGACGTCAGCATACTCTACACAACCTCCACGCGTGAAGGTGTAGGATTGTCGGATTGTGGTGCAGCGTCGCCCCTGCGTGCTGCGAGAGAATGTTTGCTCGTCGAGGTAGTTCGATCGGGTCTCTCTTCTTCATTTTCCATAGTTCCACGAACCACGGGGATGCCTCCCACCACGGGGCTATGAGAATGAAAGACCCCGTCGACTCTTTCACCTTGGTCAATACTTTCTGGATCAGTCTGAAGGGTGGAAACAGATACCCGAACACATTGTTCCACGCCAAACTCAGCCCATCCGTCGCCATCGCCCGACTGTCCGGATACGGGGAGGCAAAGAGTGGGAGCTGTGTATTTGCCCTTGTCGCAAAGAAATCCACTGTCGGCGTTCCCCACTCTTGAAATATCTGATGGCATACCTCCGGGTGGAGGCGCCATTCCGTCGTGGGCACCCTGCCTACCCTGGATAGTTCGTCCACCAGCACATTCATGTTGCCCGCGATATGTCGTGGGGCCAACATGATGTTGAACTCCTCGCAGAGCGTGAAGATCCTGTGCACCTCCACAAACAGTGATTCCGACTTCGTCCCACCTCCCCTCCGTAGGTAGGACACCGCCGCTGTGTTGTCCGACAGGACTGTCACCGAAGAATCCCGCAGTTTGTGTCCCCACACTAGTAGACTGTTCCACACGGCACGTAGCTCCAGCACATTGATGTGTAGGTTGCACTCCTCTGTTAACCACAGGCCAGCCGCCTGTTCTTCCCCCACGGTCGCACCCCACCCCGAGGAGGATGCGTCCGTGATTAGAAGCCAGTCCGACGCTGGCGTGTGGATTGGCACCTCTTCCTGTAGGTTGCAGGTCTCCGTCCACCACGCTATCGCCTCTACAGGAGCTCTGTCTAGGCAAATGAGGTCTTCCCATGAAACCCTCGGTGCCCATTCCAATTTTCGCAGCCAGTGCAGTGGGCGCACTCTCCAAGACCCTCTTGGGACTAGAGACGCTGCCAATCGTTCTGGACAACTCCTGCGCGGAAATCTGCCTTAGCTGCAGGAGATTCTCTGCTGCATCCGCCACCTGGTGTACCCTGTCCTCGGACGGTCGGATGGAAAAATCCCTCGTGTCGAACCAAGCTCCCAGGAACTCGAAGCACTGTTCCGGGACCAGGCAGGATTTCTTCACGTTCACACCCAGGCCTAACATCGTCATAAGTCGCACACACCTTGTCGTGTCCCGGGACAACGCGACTGCGTCCTGGTTCCTCAGGCACCAGTCGTCCAGGTACGCATGAGCGTAGATCAATGCCCGATGAAGCGCCGCGAGCACTGGCTTCATCAGCACCGTAAAAACGTGAGGGGCTGAACACAAGCCAAAGGGAAGGATTACAAATTGGTAGACTTTCCCCTGGCACACTAAACGGAACAGGTGATGAACACTCTTGTGTAGCGGCACATGCAGATAGGCGTCCTCTAAATCGATTGATGTCGAGAAGTTCCCCGGCTGAAACGCCTCCCTGATGGACTCCAACGTCTCCATCTTGAAATGTTCTGTCGCGATGAACCTGTTGAGGTGGCGCAGGTTGAAAATTAACCGCACCCCCCCGTTCCTCTTCGGGATCACCCTCGCCGGGCTGAAGAACCCCAGGGTGTCCCTCAGAGCCTCCACCAATGCTCCTTTCTCCACAAGCGACATCACTTCTGCCACTAATTCCGGAGGCTCGTCCCTCCGAAGCAACCAGTGCGGTGGGTCTCTTCTTAATGGTGGCACCGAAGTAAAGTTTGGGATATAGCCCCACTTTACGACGGCCACCACAAATGGATCTGCCGTGATGCGCTCCCATGCGTCGCAATGGCGCCATATCCTGCCCCCTACCTGTCCCCGTGGGGGGGGGGGGTGAGGAGATTGCGCCAGAACCGTGTCAATGTCTCGAAGTTGGGGGCCTACGACCTCCCCCGCGGTTTCGAGGGAAGACACCCCTCCCTGTGTGTCCTCGGCCCCTAGGTGGCTTACCAGTCCCAGTCTGGCTTTGCGCTTGTCCGCCTGCGCTCTGACCCATCTTCGATTGGCCCTGGGCTCCAGGGTGGTGGGTTTCCCAAAAAGGCAGCCTGTTTCCTCCCGCGCCTCTGTGGGCCGCTCTACCCCTACCTTGGGTTACAGGTGCCTTGACCTTATCTCTTAGTTCCGGAGCCACTGTGAGGAGTTGCCCGTTGAACAGCCAATGGGACCTATGTATCGGGAGCAACCGTAAGTCCTTGAGCGCATCCTTACATACACCCGCCGGAGCATTTGCAAGATAGCCATCCCTCCTATGGAGCACCGAGTTGAACAGGGCCCGAGTTCCCCAGTTAATGGCGTCCGTGTGGAACTCGGAGCCCTTACGCATAAGCTTAATCGCCTCGTCGATGGTTCCCAAGTCTCTGTCGTCGGGGTCCGATGCGAGGTACTCCTTCAACTTGGCTGTCGCTGCCGCGTAGGCCATGTCCGACGTGGAGTTCGCGCGCAGACTCGCCCGAAGCACCTTTTCATCCTCTTCGAATTGTGCGGGCGCCACACGAATCCACTGTGGGCGCTGTAGGTTTGAGCCCATGTCCATCCTCGCTTCCGCCGCCACGTATTCGGTCTCCTCGTACGTGCGGTAGCGTGTCGCCCTTGGGGCACCCGCGTTCCCCGCCGAGAAAAAGAAGGTCCCCTTCGTCAGATCCGGTGGAGGGGGTGGGTTAACAGCCGATAGCACTTTCCCTGTGTCCCGTAACGTGCCCCCGTTCACGAGCAATTGGCGAAACAGTACTTGGGATTGTGGAAGATTGTTCTGTTGTTTAACAGTTCTGTCCATATTTGCGAACGACGTCGCCGGTGGTTCCCCTTCTGCTACGACAGGGACCACCACCCGGGGGCAGAAAAGGCTTGGCAGAGATCCATAAACTTCCTCCACCAGCCACTTCCACTCTATTGCTTCTTGGACGTTGGTTGAACCGTCCGCACTGGGGTCCAGGTCCCCGTTCGGATTTTGGTTGTCATCAGGGAGTGTAGGCACAGGGGCGAGCGGCACGTGGAACACCGCCCCATCCCCTCCCCCTCCCTGGGGGTCTTGGACGTCTGGCGGTAGCACAACGCCTGCACTCTCATTCACCGAGCTCCCCGTTGCACTTTGCTGCCTCGCGTCGTTACCCTGTGGCGCCGCCGGTGATGAAATTGTGTCTTGTCCGCCTCCCTGCAGCGACAGGGGGGGTGGGGGAGGGGGGGCGCCATCACGTGCAAATTCCACCCGGTACCGGGCTGCGGTGTCGATGTGTGTCCCGGACCCACCTGTCCGCCCCAGCCTGTGTACCCAGGCCAGGACCACTGTCCGCCGTGATGCGACCAACGACGTCCCACTGTGTACTATAGTCCGCATAAGCGTAGTTCTCCGTCGTGTCCGACCGTGTCCCGGACCGCCTCTGTGTCGGTTGGCCCTGTCCGTGACACGCTTCCGCTGTCCCGGACTAGGAGCGGGTCCAAGGCGGCACGCCACCCTGTCCCCTCGTGTCCGCCCGTCCTTGCGGGTCGGCTCTATCCGGTTCCATCCCGGAGCTTGTCCGGGACAGTCCCAGCGGCATTTGGGAGGGGGGCCGCGGGGCGTTGCCACGGCCTCCGCACCCATGCCGATTACTGTATCCAACAATCTCCTCCTTTTCGGTGATGAGTCATCTACATCACAACCAACACTTACGTTAGTCCGTGGCGGTGAACCCGGCGGCGTGAACGAACGTTGGCGGACCCTGGACTGTCCGCCCGTGCCCATGGTAGCTCCCACCGGCAACTTTGGCGACTCCTTCGTCCCAAAATAACTTTCAAAAGTTTCCAAGATACCTTTTTGGGTTTCGAGAGCACGTCGGCGTTC
>JAHWFP010248322.1:1124-11256 GCA_023313725.1 Lithobius niger
AAGCAGTCTGCATTAAAGACTGTCCTTGTGAGGAAACACAATACACTGGCTATATATACACTTGTTTCTGATAGATGAGTGCCTCGGTTACCTCCTTTTGACTTCGTGGATGCCCTCTATGTGACGACATTTCTCACCCCATTTGTTAGTTATGTTTACGTACGTCATCTTAGCGAAGAACTGTTGCAGGTCCGCCATGTTTAATCGGTGGTTTCAGCGCAGAAACCGCTTTCTGCGGGATGAGTACGTGCTTCACCTAGCGGAAAATTCACCTATAGCGTTTACGAAACATTTGGATGAGGTGGAGCTTCAGCGCTGAGTTGATCGACGAGTTTGTGAAAGTGCCCATTGTGAACATTATTTTAAGGATAAACATAAAGCACAAAGCCAATTTGCTACACAAAACAAAAACAAACAAAAAAAAGTAAACCTGAAACGCCGGACCACCGCACTTACATTTTTGGTTTAACCAAGAATTTATAGGGTTGGGGAGGAGAATTTGTGGATGGGGCCCCTTTTGAAACGTCTTAGATTCATCCCAATTTAATTCCGCCTAAATTTATAGAGGGCGCCTTGAGTTTTATGTGTGAATTTCTACTCAGTTTTCAGCGTAAAATTAAACTAAACTGACGGAACTATTGTGTGCACGGCGTATCTTGAGTCCTGCAAGTATTTTGTGATCGGCTACGTCTTCCGGGAGGTCGCGACTTTAGTCGATGTCCGCCATTGTTTTTGTCAACTATCTTGGATATCAACAAGGCACTCTGCTACCAGAAACGTACAGTCGATTATCTGTGTTCGTTCCGCGGCGAACTCAAGATAGGCCGCGGACACTATAGCTTGTATTTAATTATTGTTTAGTTTAGCTTAGTTGTAATTTAGTTTACTATAGATTTGGGACGAAAAATGAGCAAAAATTACCAGATAGAACGCGTGGCGCCCTCTGAAAACTCGGACGGAGCTATTAGGAATGATTGTAACACTTTTCAATAAGTTTTTTTTAGAGTTACAAATTCTCCTCCCCAGCCCTTTAAATTCTTGGTTTAACTTATAAGGATGACAAGCGAGCAGCAATAACGACGAACTATTAACGACTTCGGGAGTTGAACCCCAACCTTTGGATTGGGTCTCCTTGTCCACTCGTCGCTATCCGTATCGCTGTTAAGCTGCCATAACAAACTGACTTCAGGGCTCGCCTAAACGTCACACCACCAACATTTCACAAACATACACTAGCACACAACAAAATTAAATAAACAAGATTAAAAGATTTGTGAAAGCGGCTCCGAATCGTAAGGTTGCTCGGTTGGTTTAAATTTACGCTTTTACAGATCCGCCCTTGTTTTGGCAGAAGCCATTAAGTCCCCCCAAAAGCTGTAAAATTTAATAATTGCAAGGTTGGCTTACGAAGAAACGACGTGCTTAATCAACTTGGGCCATGCAATGCATACAGACCAAAAATTTAATGGAGTACACTAAATTTCTGTCCCCTTAATTTTATCTGCTGGGGATTTTCTTCATAATATAAAATGGAAAACGATACATTTAATTAATAAGGACATATTTTGCTATCCCTGTTTTTCGCTCGTCCTGTTTTCATTTTATGATAAAAGCTTGCATTTCACGTCATGTAAAACTCCACGACTGGGGTTCCTTTAGACCCGTCCATTTTTCATAGCTTCATTTTATTTTTATTGTAAATACTGAATTTTATTTTCTAAAGCAGTGTACGTTTCTGTTTTAGTTGTGTAATTTAACTTTATGCCAAGTGTCAGTGGCTGCCAAGCCATTCCTTGGACCCATTCGTTTTCTTTACGAATAAAGTTGCTATTATTATAAAACGTCAAAAATGTGCCGTCAGAAATGGGTTAGCCTATATATAATTGAAGTTTCACCTTACATTTTACAGTGCACGCAGATGAAAATTTAAGATTTTTAATTTAAATAATAAAATGTGTAATAGAGAAAACTGCATCTGTTTATGCTGTTGTGATTTATGAATTAAAAAATAAAAAGAGCAACAGCACTTAAATAGATGCAGTTTTCCGTATTGTACGTTTGATTATTTAAATTAAAAATCATGAATAATTTATCCGTGTACATTTCAGCAAATAAAGTGAAACTTCAAAAAAAAACCTTTTTTTTTACGGCATATACTTGACGTTTTTATTTGTAATCCGTATGCCTTTTTCAAAGGGTTTCAAAGGGTTTAACGAGCATTAACCACTCCTGGTTATCTGCCCGAAGCCCTAAGGCCCTATGTCTGCAACAGCCAGATTCCCAGGTGGTCACCCACTCAAGTATCAATCCAGCCCAATGCTGCTTAACTTCGGGGATCTGACGAGAACCGGCTGCCTTTTTTTATAGCATGCAATAATGTCGACTAAAAACTAGCAAAAGTGGAAAAGTGTGGGTGAATAATTGTTGGCTAATCGGCATTGTTAGAATATTCACCTTCTTCAGCCTGTGCCTTGCAGCTAGCGTTTGCTGATTGGCATTGTTCCCTAATTACAATGTTTAAAAAATGTAAAACAATAAAGTTGATCGTTCAGGATGCCGTTACTCCGGAATGGCTTGACCAACTGAAAAAAAAGTGGTCTCCTTGAGGATGAAGGAGAACAAATTTTCTGGCTTAGATCATGTTTCAGATTTTAGGTAGGCGCTATAGTTTTTTTTTCTGAAACGATGGCAAAACAAGAAAAAGAACAACAACAACAAGTGAACAATTGTCAAATTTACGTGTGGCTCCCTACTTTTACTCTTGCACGGAATTAGTGCATAATTGTTGGTATAACTGTACCTTCCATACGTATATACTATCGGGCCAAGTTTGGTCGTAAAATATGGAATAGGAACTAGGAATGGGTCGGTAATCGAAACCGAAACCAAATTTTCGGTTTTAACTGAAAACCGACACCGAAACCGATTTGGATTTTCTGTCGGTTTTTCGTACGGTTTTCGAAAGTCAAAAAAATTATTTATTGTTTTACATTTTTTAATAATTATCATTTTCTACGTATAAATGACAGCAAAGCTCCTAGCTATTAAAAAGAAAATAGTAGAGGAAAATGGTGCCACAGCTATACCCATGGTCAATGACGCTGCTGAAAGTGAAAGCAGGAGTATGTTGAAGCTATAGTAATACAACTGATGCAAGAAAAAAAAATTGGGAAAACCTGGTTAGGGTGGATGGTGGCAAAAACCGATACCGAAACCGAAACCGAGGTTTTTTGGCATGAAAACCGAAACCGGAACCGAAATAAAAAAAAATGAAACCGACCCATCCCTAATAGGAACGGAGATATTAATTGTTTTAATTTTGCTGGTGTGAGGACTTCAATCATAATTATAACAGTAATGTAACAAGAAGTTTTTTTTTTTTGTTTTATCAAATTTTTTTTCTGAGTCACATGGGGTAGTCCCATTCAGAAAAGCCGCCTCGTGCGAAACTTAATATCTTTTCAGGATTGGCGTGACCTAATTAGTAAACAAAAACGAGTTCGTTCGATGTTTTTTAAAAGTTCACTAAGCCTAGGGCAAATCAGGAAAGTGCTCAAACAAGCTGGTCCTGTAAGGCTTTCATAGCTCAGTGAATAGATATAGAGGCAAACCTACGTCAGTTGCCCTTTTGGACTGAAATGACAGATTGCCTGAGTGGGAACTGAACCCTCGAACTTTGAGACCAAAGAACGATGCAAATGAGCCATACTGACACGGCTTTACAATTTTTACACATCACTGTTTGCCGCATCACACGAATTGTTTCTTGTCGTTTCAGGTTTTGTGTACGTTGTGTGTGTGTCAAAGTACACAAAATGTGTACGGCCAGCAAAATTAGCATGAGGTTGTAATCGGTGATGTGCACCAGTGTACAGCATTTTCAGAGTGTACGCACGTCAGATTAATACCTCTTTGGCTAAATGACTTCGTTGAAGAACTGTTAACAGTTTGTCGTCAAATATTATGAAAGACGGGGAAACGACTAATCAATTTACGTTGTCTTTTGGAACGAAGCAAGCAGTGTACCTTAAAGACTGTCGATACACTAATCTGAGAAAGAAAGAAAAGACAACTGTCCCGACTCATGGGACTCGAACCCAGGACTTCCCAATTAAAGACTTAGCTCGGCGGAAGCCTGTAGCCAGCCAGAACCCGCCCCGGTAGCGCAGTGGTTAGAGTGCCCGGTTAGTAAACGGGAAGTCCCTGGTTCGAGTCTCAGTCTGGGCAGTTGTCTTTTCTTTCTTTCTCAGACTAGTGTATTGTGTTTCCTCACAATGCCCGTCTTTAATGCAGAATGCTTGCTTCGTTTACCCTTTACCTTGGGATTTCTTCTTTATTGTGTTTTGTACTTGTATGTCAGACTGCTGGGTGGCAAATCAAACCACGACCTTTGAAGCCAAAGCCGAGGTCTTACCGCTGAGCCATGCTGACACCCCAGTCTGGTATATAAGTCCAAAAGGCAACGTAAATAGGTTTGCATCGGTATTTATTTGACTCTTGTTGAACCGCCGGCTTTCCGTCCTGTGCCAATACGACTAAACTAACGAATGAAGCCAAAAAAAAAAAGGTATTTGAGTTTACTTGGTTGGTAACAGAACTGTCGAATTTTCTCTAGGTTATTTGGTATTCATTTCACCCCATTTCGAATAATGGTTTTTTGAATAAAGTTTCCGAAATTTAGGGCACGTTTAAGCAACCACTCGCTTTTAAATTCTCGCAGCTAGAAGCTATAAAGCACCTAAAATTCCAACATGGCGGCGGTTTTATGTCTGCCGCCTCGCTACGAAAACAGCAAATAACGTGAGTTCAGAAGGGTCTGGAAAATTATTTCATCATGAGGAAATCTTTATATTATTGGCACGGATTATAAGACTGCAAGTATTTACTCAAACGATGTCAGATTTAGCTAGCCTAATCCTTTTAGCGTTTATTACCATGGCAATGTCACCTTTGCCATCGCGATTGAGTTCTAGCTGCGAGAATGCAAAAGCGATTGGTTGCTTAAACATGCCCTAAGTCTACTTTTCGTCCCTGCAACCGAACAAAATATTCTCCCAATTTAATCTCGTCAACTAATACTTCAACCTTTAAAAGACTGCCTAAACATTATTCCGATAAGTTTTTCAGAATATCTCATTCAGAGGACGGTGTAGGGGTAGGACGGTGTAAAGAAACGAGGAGGGGCTATACATTTTTTTTCGCTTTCCTTTATGAAGAATCAATGGTTCTAAAAGGCAGGGGGGTGGGGAGAGGGCGTAATAATTTCCACCATTATTTTTTGGCAATTTCACATCTTGTAATTTACCCAAAAATGCTTTACAGAATTCTTTTTAAAAAGTTCCCCAAAAACAAGAAATTCCTCAATTCCTTCAGCATTGGCTGGTACCCCGAACCCCGCAGTCATCATTAATATTACAATTAAAAAAATATATATTTCTTCACTATGATGAGCAGTGTTTTCCCAATGAGGCGTAACTGTGTATTTTCCTTTCTGAAATATTTAAGCACCAACATTGTTGTTGCAAAATTAGTTGTTTTGTGCAGCCATTCCTCCGGTCGAACAGGATACGAGGTAACAGCAGTTGACCACATCATTATTTTCTAGACCACTTTCAGGCCAACATTCCTAACGCTGACTCAAACTTTAACTCAAACGTGAATTTAATGACGTCGTGCCGTTCACCACCAGAACTTCTCATGGAAGCATTTGGAAGAAATCGGGTGGTTAATGGAGTTTATGACGTCATTTCAAGTGCGAGCTCGAATACGAGTCAGCGTTCGGGAAGCTGTACATCAGCTATACTCTGTTGGTACACAGTCGGTTTGTGCTTTTACCTGCAAGACGCATCGGCGATGAAACAAAATTAGGCTTAAAGGTGCCTCCTCACCGAATGACAGGTTGCAGCATCTAGCGCCCTCAACCATTATTTAGTTCTATGTATCACTTGATTTCTACAAGCGAAGGAATGCGCAAACAACGTATAAACAGGCCACGTGCCTCCTTAATTGTTGATGTAAAGTTGGTGCTGACACGTGCAGCAGGGAGCAAGCGGTCAAGGTTAACGATATCACTGTCTCCAGATGGCGCCCATCTGGCGGTTCAAAATCTGCATTTCAAAACGGTCTATATATAGAAAAAAGCTTGCTTCCTGGTGCACGTGGGCGCATCAAATTTACACTCAATAATTAAGAATACACGTGGCTTGTTTGTTTTGCAAAAGGACATTTATTTGTGTGAACATAAGGGCTAAACAGAACTAGGTAGAGGCAAATGGCTATAGATGATGCAGGTTGTCATTTGGTGGCAATCCCCCTTTAAACCCAGTTTCGACTTGTACGTTTTTATAGGTTTTGCAGTGTTGGTTTAAAAAAGCCTTTTTTGTTTGGAAAGTAGATGCTGTTGGGGGGGGGGGGGTGTTGTATAATCCTACGATTTTTTTTGTCAGGGGTGGGGGACGTTATAAGTTTGAGGTGGCCACCTTCCCAAAATTTTTTAGTTCCCCGTTTACTTGCCCTTAAAAAATGGACGTTCCCCCTTTGATGGGGACCAACATTTTTTTAGTGAGAATTTAATATTTTGGAAGTTCTCCACCACAAACTTCCAACGTCCCCCTCACCCTTCCCCAATCGCTGACTAATTCTGAGTGGTCGCTTAGTCAGGGGGATCAAGTTGGCGAATGTTTTGCTTTGTTGATATCACTCCTTTGAAGGGCAGAACGACTCTTAACTTGGCAGCCAGGTTACCAGTTTCGATGTGTGATGCGATAAAAGTGTCAAAAAAGGTGACATTCCAATACGAAGAACCAATTGCATCCGAGAATTACACTTCAGCCGCACAAGAAGTTGGCCTCGCCTGAGCCTGCATTGTCACAGAAAGGGCCTTGGAAAAGGACCAATCAAATTCGAACGTAGGTGGTCACCAAAGGCGACTAATGCTTGACACATAGCATTAAGAGGCTCGTATGGGGAGGTGGGGTGTTTTCAGTTTTTTTTTTCGTTCAAAATAATATTCATTGGAGCCGATCCCCGTCGTTGTTGATTGATTTCAGCAAAAAAAGAGTTCCAATTCTTCTCAAGGGTATGCGAGGCGGGTTACATTTGGATATTCAAGCGAACATAAAAAGTTCAATAAAAGCGAGGAGAGACAAAACACTATTAAGGTTATTTTGACCCACGTGTGATGGAAACAGCGACCTACTTGGCGGACTGCTGTACTAATAAAAAAAAAATGCGACCACTGTGTAATCAATTTAAAACAAGCGGCTGCAACGAGTACCTAGACTCAACCTGTCTTCTGTGCATAGTCTGCCACTTTCAAAATGTTGAGGCGCACACCTCTATCTCGCTGCAAACAGCGCCCTCTATTATATAATCTAAAAGTAGTCACCGTCACAATTGACGGTTAAAAACGTGTTAGCTTTTAGTTCTTGTTTTAGATTTTAGGCCTAATTGTAAGCTTTTAGGTATAATTGTTACCTGCCGTTTTAATTCCGTAAGTTAGCAGTGAACGAGCGTTGGGTTCGAGATTACGCCTATTCATTGATGCGACACAGTATCGAGATTTGACGTTGCCGTGGCAACGTGGTTTAAGGCCTAATTTTTTTTTTTTACCTGCATGCTGTTTTAATTTCGGAAGTTGCATCTGCTTTGACTTCGGATCAGTCAAACCTTACCTTAAGCATCAAAAGAGTTCGTTTTTGTTTTCAAATATATAATACGCGTAGGTTCGGCATCGGGTGAGATGCACTCAGGAAATCATCATTCATTAAGACAGCCAATGAACATGCTCGAATTAACTAAACAATGAGGATACAGCCAATAAATACGGCTCAAATATATATATAACGGGGGTAGCAATGAAAGAGGGTGAGCAGGTGCTTTCTTGGCACGGTAGCAAAGAAAAAGGGCGAGCGGCCGACAATGTAAACGGAAGGGCCCCGTAACAATCAGTAACAAGCGAAGTATTGATTCAATAATGCTGGCTATTAGAACTGAGTTGAATAATTTTAAAGTTGGTTGAGTAACAATCAATGCATGCACGATCGTTGTTGCAGGCTTATCGTGCATAGGGCCTTAGGGCTTCGTCGGGCAGATGACCGGGTGCGGTTAACGCTCGCTAAGAACCCTTTGAAGCCTTTGAATCCTTTTTTGTGCTTGATATCAAAACGGAGAAACCGGCAATTCAGCCACACTGAGAATAAGAGTGACGCCCTCCATAGAAAACGCTATTTACTTCCCTAAGAAGAACAAACACCAGGGGTTCCAAGGAAGGGGAAGCAGGGATGGGGTATTCAGACCACATGATGCGGGAGGGGGGGAGCTGGGGGTACCGGGGGCCACAGGAGGGAAATCTGACCACACAATGGGGGAATGTGTGTGTGGGGGGAAGGGGGGGGGGGGGTTCATGCGGGAACCAGCTAAACATGCGTATGTTACGCCGGGAATGCAGCTAGTTGTGATCTATAATTTACCTTGTTTGTTAAACATCAACATTGTTATAAAGGTTAGCGAATCCCTATCAGTCTATTAGAGCTAATTTTGGCTCCTACCAGACGGGTGAAGCCAACATGGGCGCTTCCTATCGTTCTGTGGACCGCCTGAATCGACACAATGCTGGACAAATTGATTACGACATGCAGTCTTCACCACTTCAAACGTGAAAATAGTTTTAAGAGCTAATTAAGGTACAGAAATTCAGTCGACAATGCGACAGAAAAGACGCAAATTTTGTTGTATCATGTTTACGGACGGGCAGGTCTAAGTCCGAACCGTGGTTCTGGAATTAGTCGCCCGCTAGTGGCATAATACTTGTTTTTACCTTAGGAGAAAAAGCAAGTAGGAGACTGATGGGTGTTTTAGCAACCACGTCCCCCCCCCCCAAAAAAAAAAAATTTTATTTCAGTGAATTGTTTGATCAACATAGCAACTACATTGCATTGTATTCTTTATTATTTCGTGCTCAAAATTTGAATAAAGTTATCAATTCGTAATCATATCCTAACTTTACTCACCTGTTTGTGTTGTTTTCTTAAATATAGCTGCTAGTATTGCGTTGCCAAGCCGAACGATTTAAAAAAAAAATCATGTTTGAGCGTATACATCATATAATACACGATATTTTCCAGGACGTTTTCCAGGTCGTGTTCCATGGCTTAACGGTACATTTCTAAAACTTTATCTTTGGTGCAATATAAACAACTAGTTGTTCCCGCTGATTCCCGCTGATTCAACTCGACTGTAATAGTCCGCATTATTGAAGTAATAGTGTTTGTTTTTAATTGTTAGAGCGCATATCCGTTCTCATTGTCAGCCGCTCGCCCTTTTTCTTTGCTACCGTGGCAAGAATGAGCCCGTTCGCCCTCTTGCTGATTGTTGAAGCTTCGTTTGTTTAATCCTCCCTAACAATGCCTCATCCAGTCTGCTCACATCATTAAGTCTGCTCCTGACCTAAGTCTGCTCCTAAGCGAAATATATATTAACACTGGCGATAGCCAGTGTTAGTAAGGGTCAGCCTAGGGTCTCTGTGTTAAACTCTTAACTTTGAGGGCTTATAACGCCGTCAAAAGTCAACATTTTAAAACCAAATTTGGAATCCAGCCTCGACTAGTCAAGGCCTCTCTACAGTCCAAAAATTGTGAAATTCGGTCCAGCCAAACCCGAGATACAGAGAGGGGCCAAATAGACAACTTCTTGTTCTGCTTGTTGTTGTTGTTGTTCTGGGGATACTTTCGTCTGTCCTCTCTACAGGTCAAACCATTTGTCCTATGAATCTGGTTCTTAGCTCATTTTACAGGTATTGCTCTGTAGATGTGCCCTTTCCATAAGGCATTTTCTAATTGGTCAAGTGGTTCATGGGTTATGGAGCTCTAAACGACCAGATTGATTGTTTTACATTGTTTTAAACATTGTTATTATGCAACAATGCCAATTTGCAAACGCCAGCTGCAAGACTGAAGATTAAAGGATTTGTTTCAATTATTAACAGTGTTAGTAAGAGTCAGCCTAGGGTTTCTGTGTTAAACTTTCAATTTGGACCGATAACTGCACTGTTTTACAGTTTAGCTGCAATTCTAAAAGTAACACGAATTAATAAACAAAAACGGAACGTTAAATGTTTAGAGTAAGGGTCTAA
>JAHWFP010248324.1:10554-23420 GCA_023313725.1 Lithobius niger
GGATGGTACCGATGGCTGTGTTTAGTTTGCAAAGTTCTGATTGTAAACTTAGATGGTACCAATCGTTCTGTTTAGTTTGCCGAGTTTTGATTATGGATTTGGATGGTACCGATGGCCCTGTTGAGTTTCCCAAATGATTATAGATTTTGATGGCTTTTGAGTTTACCCAGTTCTGATAATAAATGTGGATGGTACCGATAGCTCTGTGAGTTTGATGGGTGAATTACGACTTGGATGGTAATGGTTGCTCTATTGAGTTCAGACTGTAGATTTAAAATGTACCGATGAGGTGCTGGCTTCATAAGGACGAGTCAGGCTTGGAGATTTTGATGGAAGTACTGACTCATAGTATGGTACGGAGGAGGTCGGAAATCCTACGGCGAAAACCACTACAAAAAGGGAAACTTACACCTTGTGTCTATTATTTTAGTGGTATATCGTAACACGGAAGACATTTAAGGCCACTACGGCTATTCAGAATTTAGCAACAATCTCGCTTTGTATTAATGCATCTAGAATTTCATTGGAAGTCACATTGTGATGGCGATGGTATCACTGCCATAATGACAATACTACCCGGAGAGCTTTATGTGATGGGTAACGTTTTATACGACCACCACGGATTATAGCAGTCGTATAATCCATGGCAATACGATGAAGAATTCCTCAGGATAAATATTATCCCTTGTTTCGACCTGGTGGATATTTGACCTCATCTAAGAGTTGGAAGAGGCAAATCCGACGCTATTTTGAAATTTCAGAATAATTCTGGCTTCTAGCTGCGAGAGTGCAAAACAAGAGCATTGTTGCATAAACGTGTCCTCAGATTTGACCCAGGTGCGTATAGTGATCATTTCCTTCAACACATGAAGTTATCTTAGTAGAAACAGACATATTATTATAACAAACAAAAACGCAGTTCTTCGATGTTGATGGTTAGGTTTGATTGAGACAAGGCTGAAACATGAAAGGAACACGAACAAACTCTTCTTGAAAGGTTTTGATACCACAGTATATTGTGTCATTTATCCAATGTTAAACCTTACGGCAACATTCATTTTTCTTTTTACTATTCTTGCGAGTGAAACTAAATAATGATATGGTACAATGAGGCCTTGGCCAGAGGTGATAGAAAATGCAGATCACCCAAATTTCAGATAAAAGATTTGCGTTTATGAATCATAGGTTGAGTCGATGTGACTTGCTTGTTTTTATTTTTTATGAGATTTTTTTTTAAGTGTCCGTATGTTTGCCTAAATCCAAGGTTTAACGTACTTTTTTCTCTTCCAGCGAGAACCATGCCTGTGCCTTTTCCATTATGTGCCAATGCGTAGGCAAGTGTTTGCGCAAACAATGGCTAATGGCGTCTATGGTTGCTGCCGTCTTATTGGCTGTCATCGTTGGGCTTATTATTCGCGTCATATTTCTTAACGACGTCAAGACCGATTTCACATCACGGGAAGTCATGTATGTGGGATTTCTTGGCCAATTATTCGTTCGTACCTTGCGTGCCGTGACCATCCCATTATTCATATGCAGTGTGATATCTTCAGTGGGCAAAGTTAACATGAAAACGTCCGGGAAAATTGGACTTCGGTTCTTGGTCTTCGTCCTGTCTACCAGTTTTACTGCTACCATAATCGGAGTGATTTTGGTACTTGTTATTCAACCTGGCAAAACCATGAGCGATCCAAAGGCATTCGGTTCAGAAGACTTGGTACCTTCCATAGTTATTGATAATATACTAGATTTCTTCAGGTGAGTAACGTACCATTATGAACTGCCTTGTGATCATACTATACAGTATGTATAAGCCTATATTTGAATTTATGATGGACTTAGAGTCCAGTGACTTATCTAAGAATAAGTATGGCGAGCCGGGGTGTAACTGTGATGGTAAAATTTTCGATTGGATACCGATTTAGTCCAATGGTTTAACCCTTTGAGAGCTGCGTTTTTTTTATATCTCCAAAAAAGTAGGGGTAACCTGGACGGGGCTCGAACTAGCAACCTGAAGGAGCTCTTAAACGTGAGGCAGACGCCTCTACCAACTCTGCCACAGCCGTCTCTAGAGTCGGCTTGTTAAGGGAACCTAGTATTGTTGTCATTCCTGCATTGTTGGCCATCTCGCGCGTAGTAAGGACTCTGTTTTTAATACTTCAACCTGTGCTTGTGTTTGGCCCGAGATTTTCTCGGGTTTAGCACTCAAAGGGTTAAGGACAGTTTTTTTACTGCTATCATCTGTTACTTTTTTACTTGTCCCAACAAGAATAACAACAACAAGAGAATGTAATCATCTTAAAAAACCTGAGAGTCTTGCCCCTTTTAATACTTACATTACAGCTATAAAAATTGAAAAAAAAAAAAAATTGGTCATCAGCTCGATCAGTAGGTGAGAGAGCAAGTCCCAACAAGAAGAACAAGAAGAATCGTGTAGTCGAATTAAAATAGCATTCAAAAGTCCCTGGTTCATGCTAATACCAGGCCATTATAAGTAAAAATGTGTTCATTGTTTCGATCTCTAAACCATGCGCAATGGCTGTTTGCCGTGACGTCACCATGAGTTAGCCAATGACGAACGAGAACAATGGCTGTTTGGCCGTCTGAGGCCAGTCACGTGATATGCACATCACAGCAAACAGCCATGGCGCGTGGTATAGGTGAAAGCAAAATTACCCCAATAAGAGTAGCAATAACAAGAATATTTTAGTCATATTGAAATAACATTCAAAAGGTCCTTGTTAATACTACAATAAAAGCTATAAAACTTGGAAATCTATTGGTTTTTTACACCAGGTGTGGGCAAAGAGTTCCACAACAAAACAAAAACTGTCCATGCTGTGGGGGCCAAACGGTTCGATTGTTGTCATTAAATTTTTTTTAATACAGTGAAATAGTCCTGACACGTCTCCAAATACCGAATTTCGTTGGTCTGTGTCACTTCTGGGGGAAAACTAGAGAGGGTTTCAAAGTTTGAGATTTAACATGGAAGTTCATGCTGAAGTTCATGCCGAGTTCCTTGATGATAAAGGCTTACCAAACCTTGTTGGTCTTACCAAACCTTACCCGAGGCCGTAATACTCTGCTGTATTCGGATGTTATGTGTTGTATGTTTGGCGTACGATTACATTTGCAGAATTGTTCTGATTTGATTGAAATTTCACGACAAGGAGATTTGCTGCATAAAATTCACGAGTTTTAAAAACCTAAAATAGTTTTGGGGAGATCTTGGGAGTTTTTGGACGAATTTTAGCCGATTTTCAGCAAGGATCTAAGACTATACAAGAGTGAGCGGTGGTACCGGAGAGAGATAAAAAAAAAAAGCTATTGGTTCCAAGACTGCATCTGCATGCCTTACTTTCTCCCAATGATGTTGTCAATGACAACTACTAGGAAGCCTGCCTTTTTACGATGCCTTATCACCTGGATATGTCAACAGCAAAACGGAAAACTATGTATTGTAGCATCATCACCTCCTCTGCTGAGTAACTGCGCTCTGTGAAACTCAATTATTTGCCTTATAGATATTTTTAGGTTCAGATTTTTGGCTGATTTAGTGCTTCCTTTACTCGAATGTGAATACTGAGCGCCCACAAACCGAGCCCGCATGCAAAGTTCGAATAATCAAGTACACCCTAACTAACCGAACAGCAAATAGAGCATGCAGTGCGTAATCGAGGCCATGCGTTATCTGGGAAAGAGAAAGACCCTAAAGCATCCACCTATCGTAGCTGCTGGGAAAAGACCAAAAATGAAAAAGAGTGCTTGTGGCTCAACACCTGATTTACAGCGATGTTTGTACGTTAATTTAAACTCTTGGATGTAGACTATAGGATGTAAAAAGAATCGCTCTTTGCTAACTTTTAACATATATCGTTTGTCACTCTCCAAAATGGCGAGGAAAAATATGTGATCGGCGATCAAACTCTTATTGAAGAGTTTTAAGACTAGCATATACAGTCGCAGAAACCACGAAACCATGTATAAAAACTGAAGAAACCATGAAATGGGTCTGATATTGAACTAGGACCAGATTTAAATGTTTTATGCCGGTTGCTATATTTCTCATGCCTCCCTGCCCACAGGCGTTCGTTGGTGTTCATACGTTGTATGGATACAGAGCATTTATATATATAATTGCACAAGTCCGCAACGCAGCCATCGGCAGCAGCCAAAGAGGCAGCAGCTGCATACGATGCCATCTCCGCCATCTACCGACGGAACGGCAAATTATAAGACTAGCAGCCAAGCCCCGCTGAGATAGTAGCTGCGCCCGGAACGAACGGCCAGCAGCGCGAACATACGATGCCATCTACCGACCGAACGGTAAATTAAATGGGGAGGGGGGCGAGACGGAGGGGTGGGGCAACGAGGCGACGCGGAATAAGCGAGCGAAGCGAGCGACTCCGCTAGTATATACTATAATGAAAGAGAAACCAGACCCGAGCCAGCAGCTATTTTGTAAAACAACACGTACCTGTGTTGAGCGTTATTATTAAATTTTACGCTTACACGCTGTGGCAATCACTGGAACTCAAACTAACGTTCGAAGTTATTTGTACCACTACACATTGTCCAGAGCGGTCCGAGATGCGTTTTAGCCTCGTTTCAGAGCTCATGGTAAAATCCCAGAGACGAGCACTTTTATTAGAACAAGACCAATGCGGATCTTTAAGGGTCCGTTCCCATTTGGTGACTCTGGATAACTTGGAGCCGATCGCACAGTCTAAGCACTGGCGACACATCTTTCAAATGTCTGCCTTGTCAACATACCGGAAGTTAGATGGGATAGTAAAGACAAAAAAGTTTCTCAGATCGCTCTGGGCAACGTAGGCATGGTTGGTCCACATACTGTTTACTATTATTTCAATTAAATGGACTACTTTAATCCTATTGGCCAAGTTAATTGCACCTGATAATACTTTGGACATTAAACGAAAACTTGAAGATTGTTACCGCGAGTAACAAAGTTCTAGTTTTCATTTAACTTTCGAACTATTAGCCGGTGCGATTAACTTGGCTAATAGGATTAACCTTGGCGGCCTTTCTCTGGTTGAATCGTAATGCTCTTTCACTAAGCCGACCCTTTTTGGAAACTTGGCGGCTTCTCTTAGACGAGGTTTGGTTTTGAGTTGATTCAATAATAGCCTACCAATGAAGTTTAACAATTAGTAACATGCTCATGGATTGTATCATATTTTGTACCAAAATTAAAACACTGTTACTTATATACATATATCTTTCCTCTTGAATATGTAATTTATTCGAATTTTTTGTTTTTCACCTGCAAATACTTGTTATAGGCAGCGAAACAAATTTAACTTATAAGGCAGGCGGAATGTATCTTTAATTGAAAGTTTAAAAAGATTATAATGAATTTTGAAAAATTTCACGATTGCTCAGCACACAATAAATTCAGACGTTAACCTTCTATTGTGACGTTTACTAGCTTGCAAATAGTTTTCTTAGAGGCTGGTAAATAATGCACGGTTGAAATATCCGTGTGAAATGACTCAAAGTCTACAATTGAATTGAATGAAATGCTGAATTCAAAATACATTTTTTTTTAATTTCTTGCTTTCGATATTCAACGTGCAGAAAAATTTCTCAAACCATCTAAAACAAGGTCACAAAGTTAAAAGGCAGTAGTGAGTTGATTTTGAGACATCACACAATGGCAGGGCACAGAAACTGTAGCTTGCATGACTTCTGTTTCTGCCAATGTAGAAGGATCGAAAATGGCGAGTCACCATATGTGAAATACTGGTCGACTGACATTTGTGAAGGTTGCTCGTAACTAGTCTAAAATCAAAAAATAAAAGCATGTGTACAGGTTAAAACCAGTTTAAAAAAATAGCACGGTCAAATGGATGGGAATAGAAAGGTTGGGTAGGGTAAGAACTGTCTTAGCACCTAGGATAGACCTGCCAGGGATACACAGGTCCCCTTTGGCATTGCCAGAAGTGTAAAAAAGGTAGAGGAATGGAAATGGCCAATTGACCTAACACTATAAATAAAATAATAAATCTGTTGCAAAAGCAACAGGTCAAAGAAAGGCACGAAAGGCCACTAATATTCCATCAACAAAATAAAACACATACACAGCAAGTCCACATGACACATTTTGTCAATGTCATCTTATGCTCGGGCATCCTTTTAAAAAATAAAACCTGAGAGAGAGCCATGTTCTAAACAACAAGGATTGTAGACAAATGTTTTTGTAACTATAGTACGCTCCTATCTTGAAAGATACTGTTCTGTCAGGAAGCAGGTAGTGAACATAAGTGAATTAAATTATTAAATTGAATTATGAATTAAAGAAGGTATAACAGCCAAATGTGTTTGTGTTCGATTATACGTTGGACCGCTAGGCAAAGGTATGAAATCCCATCAGACAATCCTCGTGTAGTTTAGCTGATTGTCTCAGATTTGATCGGTAATTCAGCTAGTGTTCAATAAACATTCCCCAGGTAGTATATTTATAAGCATTCCTCTGATACTTCAATTAATATATCCATAAACATTATTCTGGTACTTCAGCTGGAATATCGATGACATTCCTAAGGTAGTTAGTTCAGCTAATGTATCAATGCACATTCTTTGGATAGTTCACCTAATAGATTATAAATATTTCTGGTGTAGTTCAGTTAGTACTGCAATAAAGCACCCTCGAGTAGATCACGTGGTATACCAACAAACATTCCTCAGATGCTTCAGCGAGTATAATAAACATTCCTCGAGTAGTGAAAGTTCACAACAATATCGATAAATCATTCAAAAACTGTGAATGACCGATAGCTTCACGAAACAGGGCTGTTGGAAATTATTTTTGGAATCCAATTAATATGAAGCGCTACAGCCATCGTATTTGAAAAATACGATTGTGTTATCTAAACACTGTATTTTGCCCTATTATTCGTTTATTATCAGTAATACAAAAAAAAGTGCATAATTATTTGGTCATGAATAGTAGGGCTGCGTTTTTTGTGGCTTTTGAATTTCTCTGATGGAATCGACACCGGTGTTCATACATAAACCCAGCTTTTCCCGTTTGGCGATCCATCGGGGACCATTGTGTCCCTGGTAGGGCTAACCTTGGTGGTAAGGCATTCGTGACCCCAACCCTATACCATCAACCCTTCCATGACAGCCGGGTAATCGTCTTCGTTTTAAACTTTTAAACTGTTTTACTTTTGTAATTTATAAATATATATTTTAGTTTTAACATCGGATGGCAGTCAGTGGCCACCAGGTCCTTGCCACTCCGGTTGCGTTTGCAACAAACCGATATTATTATACATGTTTCATTTGCAGTGAATAAGGACTGCCTGATATTATGCCATAGCTGGAAAGTATTAAAAAGTTTGGGCAACCCCAAAACAAGAAGATTAATTTACTTGTTACGCAAAATTGAGAGAAACATTAAAAAAAATTTAATCTGGCTTGTGTAATGACCGACGTATTAGTTTTAATTGCTCTTATGATTATTACTATTTTTTTTCTTTGCAGAAATTTTTTTCCAAATAACATCGTGGGTTCTTGCTTGTCAGGGGTAAGTCGAATGTTGGCATGTGTAAATTGCCAAAATTGCTGCCATCTGCACGGCAGCGTTAAACCTACGAGTGTGATAATGATGGTCGGAAAAGGGGAAGTCAAATTTGGTGCTCCATGTAGAAAAACATTTTATGAAATTTTTATTTTGCTTAGCCAACACCGAATAATTATGGACATTAGTCAGTCGCAAATGACAAAAACAGCGTGTGGCAAATGAGTTTTTTAAATATGTTTATCACCTTTCACTGTTTACAAAGTTCCGATTTTGGCACCATGGCTTTAACGTTCAACTGGAATACTTGAAAGTCAGTTTTGGACTCCATACGTATATTCGTTAGTTGAGAAGAGCAGTGTTCTAATTAGCAACTTCGGTCTTTTAACAGACGATTGAAAATAATTGGTGGAGATGCTAAAAGCACTTGCTTCCTGTTAACTGAATAACTCAGTTTTGTGACATTAGGTCAAATCGGGGTCAAACCAGAAGCACTTATGAAGTTCCCTAGGACTCTCTTAGAAATGGTCCTAGTATGCTAGAAATGCTCCTAGGGCTGACACACTGGAGGCTCAAATTTGATCTAACATTAACCTTTCTGACGCTACATAACATGGAAGATTTTAATTATGGGCATTTTTTGAGCTTCGAAAGGATAGTGTGACTAGGGGCACTCGTTGAAGCTGGTCGAGAAGAGTTACTGCACGACATGTCAGCACCAGTTTTGGGGTTTTTTTTTATTCAGAATCGTGAAGGTGTGGAACTCGTTACCAGTTCATGTGGTGATGGCCACCACTGTGGCGTCTTTTAAGGCAAAACTGTTTAAGTTAAATAACCATCTGTTGTTGACCCTTGATTCCTTGGATTAGTTGGGTGCGTGTAAGTGATCTAGTTGGATGGCATCTTTCAGGGCAATTTTATCAACTCGAACAACCATTTCTTGTCGTTTAACCATTTTTTAAAATTTGTTGGGCGGGTGTAAGCGACCTTTTATCACCCTTTTATTATTTGTTTAACTAGGAGTAGCTATGTGTATCTCATAGTTTTAAAAGGTTTGGTTTTCATTTCAAAATAGTTTGAGTCGGTAAATCTTTTGGTGCATTGATCTGATGGAGGATCTGATGCTGCTTTGACTCTAGGCTGTGATCGAGTTATTTTCAGTCTACTGGCTATGATCAAATGATAATCACGTTACCTGTTAAGTGATAAGAATACTGAAACAGAACCCTTTACTACTCTTTCCTTCGGAATTGTATGTACTTCTGGTAAACATATGTAAATGTCACAAACACGTTTATTTTTTACTGATTTTTAACCTTCGTAATGCAGTTTTGCTACATCACTGAAATCTATGTACATGTAGCAAAAGCTATTTACTTGTGGGATACGTACATGAAAGTAGAATGCGTGACCCTTTAATAGTTATTGACGCTGTGTCTTAAAATGTACATTAATAAAGACAGTGCTTAAAGATGGAAGAAAGTATGGTACCCACATGGTTCATTGGGTAAAGGAGGTAGTAATAGTGTAAGGCTCCGGTGTGGGGACAGTACCTACACTGTTGTCCACGAATGGGGAGGAAGGGTAGGGGCAGAATTTTCATTTCTTTTCTGCTGAATGCTAAAACATAAAAGTAAGGGTTTCACAGACTAGTACAGCAGTAAGGCCAAATGACTTGCCATTCTGTATTTATAAGGTGCAATTTCACCAATTGCTAGGCATGAGGATTACAAAAAATGGCAATGAGAGCTCTATGGAGCTCTGCAATGCATCGTCAGCTACTTTTTGCTATGTTTTGAATATGGTACCAAGAAACTTGCTGTATACACATACAATGTGTACACCACATTGACATGCATGTTTAACTTTTGAACCACTTACGCTACAACTAAACACAAGAATTGCGGTAAGAATATGTTCTGTACGTCCGATACGACACTTTAATTATTGCATCACCAAAACACGACACGGAGACCGCCATTGTTTTGCTGGAACGCGCAGAAATTAATGCCGACAGATGTCACTTTTCGATTTCGACACGCAGCCGATTGAGATTGATCTATTGGCTGTGAGAGCTCAAGCGTCCGACGGCCTTAGCCGGCCACTACAACTGTCGGCCAGCTAAGGCCGTCAGACGCTCGAGCTCTCACAGCCAATAGTGCTATCTCAATCGGCTGCGAGTCGAAATCGAAGAGTGACATCAGTCTGCATTAATTTCTGCACGTTCCAGCAAAACAATGGCGGTCTCCATGTCGTGTTTTGGTGATGCAATAATTAAATTGTCGTATCGGACGTACGGAACGTATTCTTACCGCAATTCTTGTGTTTCGTTATTGTGTAAATGATCCAAAAGTAAAGCATGCATTTTAAAATGGATGTAATTGCCCTTTAAGGAATTTGCAGGTTTTTCAGAAGTCTAGGTAAGGCACGTCTAAGCAAACATAAAAAAATGCCTTTTTGTACTAAGAGGTAAATTACTTACGTCATGGGCGTCGACCACATGAACTTAAACCATGCCCGATGCTGGGAATATATACATGATTCGAGATTTTCCCAAGCCATTATTACTTTAACGAACCTGGATGCTACTTTGGGTGATCAGATTCTTCAGGTCTATCATCTCCGAGTTCTGCGCAAAGGTTGCGTCACTCAAATCACTACTGAAATTAAGGTGAGCAGATTAGGTACGGCATCCACCACCGTTCGAAGCTGTCCACTAGTTCAGGGGTAGTATGACTGACCATACCAGTGTTGTCAAAGCCCTATGTTTGAACCACAAATGCAACTATGTCCCGGGCTTGGTTGTAAGCTTTCACAGCACACGTAAGAAAAGGCCTTATCGTTAACTGGGTGAAGGCTTTCAGTTGTGAAATTTAATAATTTTATGCATGAGCTTGAGATGGGTACATTGGTATTATGGAGTCTCAAAATTCTGACCCTGTATTGAAAATGCCACTTTTTGGTTAACAACAGCAACCCTGCTCTTAGCTATTGAAAATGGAACCCTTGGCACGGTGGATTCTAGAACTAAAAACGACTTGATTTCTTTATTAAGTACAAGAAAGGCAGAGATAATGGTGCGACAGATTCTTTTTCTAGGTTGTATGATGATAAGCCCCTCCTACTTCCTAAAACTAGTGATCCGATTTATGCCAGGTATGGTGGCCTCTGTCAAGTACTGATGGTGCTGGATGGGTTAAGTTCATGGCCTTGACTGTTTGCAGGTCTACCCTGAAGTTGTAGAGAGTGACCATGGTTCCCAATTATTATTTTGCATTGGTGTACAAGTATGTGAACCAAATTTATTGTTTGTAATGAGTTTGCCATACGCTGGCACACCCAAGCAAATGTAGGAAGCCCAATAACATCCCTGATGCATTTCCTTGGTATTTTACCGAAGCTTTTTGAGACTGGAATCTCAGCCTGCAAGAGTTTCAAGTTTAGAATTTGATCTTTCCAGTCGGATTGTTCAAAATCGGTCATAGCAACCTGAAAATTTAAATACAATTCGTCAACCATTTGGGACGTTCAATTTTATGCAGTTGGATGTTGCCGCAAACAATGGGCAGTTGGACCTAATGGAGGAACAAAAGGAAGGCGTACAACGACCTGAAGACAAACTCGGCATGATGGTCAATCACAGTCATCGGAATGCCAAAACAATTAAAACTGTTATGAGAAAAAGCTAACACTCATCACCAGAAAGTTGGCAATTTCGTGCCGTATCATATATACACGTTTTCTGAGTAGTGATAAAAAGCGGTTTTCAGCAACTCTGGCCACAAAATTCAGTGCCCGTACCATGTTTTGCCTGAAAGTGCAAACGAAACAACACCTGATGGAGTGCAATGCCGAAAGGGATCCGCGTCAATATAAATACATTGTGCAAGTGCAAACTGTTCTATTCTTGTTGTTCTTGTTCTGCTTCTTCTTGGCTGACACGGTTTCAGAAAAAACTACTGCACCTACCTAAAATCTGAAACATGATCTGAGCCAGAAATTTTCCTGGGCTTCAACCTTACATGGACTACTTTTTCGATTGGTCCATCCATTCAGGAGTTACGGGACCCTAAACGATAATTTTGATTGTTTTACATTGTTTTAACGATTATATTTAGGGAACAATACCACTCACCAAACTCCACATTCATTCTTCGTGCACGTGTTATGTCTTTGCTAAAAAGTTGCTTGTTCAACGGTAAAATGAAAGAATTAGTGTTTCTGCTAAACGCATATATTTTTAACCCAAACTAAGCAGCCTCCGGCCTCGAAATTGGCAGCTAAAAACGCAGATGCAGGCTTATTTCGCAGATGCAGGCTTTCTAAGCTGACTTGAATTGTTTCAAAGTGGCCAGGAACAATCAAAAGAATGCAGAAACCTTTGCTGTGCGACGCCATAGCCGTAAAAAAGGTACATGGATTACAAACAAAAACGTCAGGTGTGCCATAAAAAGGAGTTATATGATTGAATTTTCACTTGTTAAAATGTACACGGATAAAAATTGATCATTTTCAATTGAAATAATAAAATGTACAATTGAGAAAATTGCATCTGTTTAAGTGCTGTTCTGCTTTACGAATCATATATTTAAAACGAAAAGCACAACAGTACTTAAACAGATGCAATTTTCTAAATTGTACATTTTATTATTTCAATTGAAAATGATCAATTTTTATCCGTGTACATTTTAACAAGTGAAAATTCAATCATATAACTCCTTTTTATGGCACACCTGACGTTTTTGTTTGTAATTCATATTGTAATGCTCCCTCGAGTCCCTTCATATTCACCGCTTGTCACAATGTTGATTGGGTTGACTACCCATTGTGATTAGTAAATGTTGACTGCCAGCCTGTGTGAAAACTTTCCTGGAAACAGGAGGTGAAATTCATTTTCTTTTGGTTTGAATCACTACAACTTTATACTCTTTTCAGATTTGCTTTACCAATTACATCATGAGCGATATTTTTCACACGTTTATTACGTCAAAACTACACAGCATAATTTTTAATGTGTGTGTTCTGCAAAAAGTATGTCATTCGACCACTGGTCACATGGGATTGCGACTCAAGATGAGTGGTGGAGTATAAAGCAGAATTATATAGGAGACTCCTCCTTTATGGCATTCCTGGTTGTATTGTGATTCAATTTGAGGATACTAAACATGAACCGAGGATGAAGTGAAAAATTTAATTTTTAGAGTCAAATGCAAAAGTTTAAGGATTATGCATTTTGTTTTATAATGCTGTCTGACAAATGAAAACCTTGCATACACCTTGCAGACACCAACCCAAGCAATCCTTACATAGCCTGTCTAGG
>JAHWFP010248326.1:0-32899 GCA_023313725.1 Lithobius niger
GGAGAGAAACCCTTCCAATGTGGTGCTTGCAGCCGGTCATTTGTGTCAAGCGGAGTCCTCAAAGTAAGGAATTTAGTTTAGCCTCTGTCATTGTAGGACAAATTGTGTGTGCAGCATTCAAGTGATCCAGATAAATTTCTTCTTAGTATTGATTTATGTAATCAGTGTTTGCTGTCAGGAGTGAGTGGTATTGCATGGTAGCATATGCCACATAATTATTATGGTAGTCTACACTTTTGCTCTAAATTGAGTTGTTTCATGGGTTGAATTGGAGGAACTTGAAACTATTCCAAGAATCGCACTTTAATATCGAGACACAAGTCTTGCTTTGCAAAATAATACCAGAACTGAATTTTTCGTAACTTTAAATTACAGGAGGAGAGGTGTGCCATTTTAAACAGCTTGAAAGGAGCTTTATAGTGGCCCTTTTTCCTTCTTTTGCTACATTGAAGTTTGGGTGTTGATTTTTTAGAAGAGGGTTTTAAATTAAAAATCAACAAGTTTTTAGTTTAAAATAAGGGGCCCCACAGCTGACGTCACGTTGCGTAGAAGGAGGATTCATGGAAGTGTGACAGTTTTGGACAAAGGGAACGGATGGCCGGGGTCACTAAATTTGTGATATTGCATGCAATCTTGTTTTTATCAAGCAAAAAAATAACTTAAAAATGGGGTGAAGAGCAAAAAAGTAATTTGTCAGATTTTTCTGACTAGATTTTGCAACTAGATTTAGAATTTCCTCGAATTGTTTTCTCCCTCTTCATTGGTAACAATGTGAGGGGGTGGGGGTTGACGTTTATGACATCATTTTGTGTGTGTGTGTGGGGGGGGGGGGCTGCAAAAGTGACAAAACGTTATTGGGGTGGGGATGGTAAAAAGGGTAAAATTTGCGTGATGTCATTTGTGAACAGCCTCTATTGCAGTCTTAGTAAATGCAGTCATTGCATGATTCCTTTTTCTTACAAATGTGAAACTCATATTATTTAACAGCTTACTTCTAAAAGAAAGATACTTCTTTTTTTTTCTGTCTGTTAATACAAGGAAACACAGTCCTGTCAATTGTATGAGTATCTTGCTAATAAGACTATGAACTTTGTTTCAGGCTCACCTCCGCACGCACACAGGTGTCAAAGCTTACTCGTGTGTTCTTTGTGATTCATCTTTTACAACCAACGGGAGTCTGAAGAGGCATATGTCGATCCACAGTGAAATCCGTCCGTTTATGTGTCCGTATTGTCAGAAAACCTTCAAGACATCAGTCAACTGTAAAAAACATATGAAAACTCACAAACACGAATTAGCATTGCAGGTATAGTACAGTTGGGGTGGGTATGTACCCACATTGAGAAATTTGGGTATGGAAGCACCTGTGTTACCCGAACAGGTTTGTTATCTGAACACCGAAATTTGATTTTCCAGACAAGAATGTGATACCAAGCTTGTTTTGTTTCTGTTTTTGGAAGCAATCTGATCCAAAATCTTTTTGTAATTTGTTGAATGCTAAAACAAGCCTCAAAATGCAAAATGCTTCTTAAGTAGGAGTGCAATTATTTTTGTGTGGTTTTCTACCTAAATTCAACCATTCGATTATTCATAAAATTCTCAAACTAAGTAGTTCAGAAAACTGAGGTTCTACTGTATTAATTGGACGTATCCGTCTAAGAAAAAAAAAACGGTCAGTGTAAGAAACGGCAACAGCTTATGAAAACGAGACCAAATGTTTTATAGGTTTATTTTCGGGCTGCACTGATCATTTTGAAAATTCCATAACGGCTTCTACTCTGAAAGTTCGTCATTCTTGAAAATTGATTGTTGAAAACAGATTGTTACGCACAATTTCAGAATCAAAATACTGTACCAGTATTCTTGCAAATTTTCAACAGTTTTTGATGAACACTCAAGGCCCATCCAATCCGGGAATTCGTTTCCTCCTTAGAGACGAGTTTTCCAGGCGACTCACGAAGCAGTGGATGAACCAACACGATAAATATAGGAGGCCACGCCATGCACGTGCGCAGATTTCGAACGCTGAATTCCACGGTGGCGATGTAGTTGACAAAAGTTTAAGTTGTGTAGGTTAGGCCTGATGAAGACAGACGTCGTCGGTCTGTTGAAAATTTGCAAGAATACTGGTACAGTATTTTGATTCTGAAATTGTGCGTAACAATCTGTTTTCAACAATCAATTTTCAAGACTGATCATTTTAGTTTCTGCGGAACCACTACTGGAACTGATGACAAATAAATTGACTGATACCAAACCTGTTAAGCCGAACTGAATCCATAAAATCCACAAAATAAAATTTGAAGTATCGGCAATCAGTTACGTTTCACGTTTTGGTAAAGATGGAAGTTCTTGGCAAATTTGTCTTTCGTTTATAGAACAGCAGCAATAGTACGTGACATTTGCCACTGATCTCGCACATGGTGTTAGTCGTTAGGTAGCTGGAGATACAAACAATGACACCTTTAGCCAAGGCAGCGCGGCTTTTTTTTAGTCGAGGTAGAGCGGCTTTCTTAAGCCTAAAACCGTACAATTTTTTGGATTTGTTGCAAGCAGCTGCTGCAATTTGCAGCATGTAGAATCTTTTCTTTATCGAGCTACAAACCTATTATATGTTTTGCAGTACTGTATAAGGGATTGAATGTTCAGCAGTTGTTGCTCGGCTGGTGTCTAGGGTGGCTTTACTTGCATGCGCATACCACGCGAAACGGCACAAGACAGCTGAATGATAAAAGTAGTGTAGTTTTGTCGGAGTGAATTGTTTTCTAAGGCTGGGCCGATACCACTTTTTACCGATCCCATCCTATACCGATTTCGAAGAGAAAAATCTGCCGAACCCGATACCGATCATTGATACAGTCCCTAATGATGAAGAAAAACATTTGAAATCATTGCATCAATAAGGCATAGGCCTAAATAAATATAAATATTTTAAAAAAATATTGGTTTAAAATAATACTGCATATGCTAAAATCATTTAAAAACACAAAACTCCAGTACAATTTTAACATTTTGCCTTGCAAATCCTAAACAGTAAGAGAATGCTGCTTGTAGTTTGGACCATTAGAAAGCTGGGGAAAAAACCTTCAAAATGGTGTATTCAAACGTCAAATTCGGTCGACGAGAAGTGAAAATATCATCGATTTGGTTTATTACCGATTTATCAGGGTTTTATCTGCCGATCCCGATTTCTACCGATACTGCACATATCGGTAGATCGGTAGTCGGTATCGGCCCAGCCTTATTGTTTACATACCTTCTGTACAATTACAGTTAATTACTCTAGATTTAACGTACTAGATTGCTGAAATTCGTGTCCCATGACCAGTCGAGGTAAGACGGGAATCTCCGGCTTGACAATTGCAGCCACCTCCAGCGTGATAATGAATGAAAATTTAAGATATCCGCTCGCGGTTTAGTCGCTAGGCAACGGATATTGTTTCGTCTTATTGGAGCTGCTTTATTAGGTGCATGGTTTCAAAGATGTCGTGAAGTTAAGAAGCTCTCTTACTTTCCTTGTATATTTTGTTACTTTTGAAGGAAAACGGCTATTGTCTCTCGATTTTGACCATATGGAAAGCTGGTGAAAAAAAAAAGAAACATTTAAGTTGGTTTATTGAAATATTAAAATACCTTGATGGAAACTTAATGTATTGGTAGGTTTGTTTTGGGAAAAAAAAAACTAACAGTGTCACCGATCCAAACCTAGGTATCACAGCCAAGATTGTTTGGCTTGAATCGGTTTGGTATAGCATTACCTTTTATTGCTAAAGTAGTCTTAGGCAACTGATGTCTTAAAATTCTTGTTGGAAATTTGTTTTTTGAACGATAGCCTGAAAACATTTTTGTTTAAGAACTAAAGTTGACTAAATCATTAAATATTTTGGTTATCACTTATCAGCCTTTAACTCTATTCCAATAGTCGAGGTACCACGACTTCGGTAAAACCAAGTCCAACTCTCAACTTGCAGCACGAACTTTGTGAAGGGTCCTCAGGGACCCGAGCAAAGCTTGCAAGCACATCGTTGGCATCGTGGTCCCCAAACCAAGTAACATATGGGGTATGGGGAAATACAGGGTTAAGTAAGTGTTGTCAGTGTTAATTGATGTTGATCTGCACGTATAACCTCTGGATGGAATTGTAGTAGCATACTCTGGTGTGAATGACTTATGGCTTCTACTTTTAGGCTGCTCAGGCTTTATCTGGTAATGAAGAATCACAGACAGCTGGAGATGATGGTGAAACGCACCTCTTGGCAACAACCGAGGTTGCTTCATCAGACCATATAGTTGATGCTGCGCAGGAGCTGACAACAGTTGAGCAGGTAGCGGAGGCGGAAACTCATGCTGTGACTCTTGATCAGGCAGATTTGCCAGAAACAATTGCGCAAGAAGGAATCACAATACAAAACACACTTACTCAGGTGAGTCCATCAAGTTTTAGTCATTACTGAACTTGGGTAAAGATTGGTGCCATAACTCCCTATTTTAATCGTGCAACAGAGCTGCTAAAGTCCTACAATTCATTGTGTAAAATCAATCTGCCTTTAGACTCAGACAGCTTGATAAAAATTGCTAGAATTTATCTCCAGTTTAGTGATTTCTGGTAATATAAGTTACATTTTTAGTCTGAAGAACTGCTGCATCCTACTAATATCTCTTTTTTTTTTTTGCATTTTGTATTGCTCCAGTGTACTGGTAATGTAGTAGTAGGAACTGTCACTTGTCGTGTAGGTAAATTCTCAGGGGTGCGCCTTTGTATTCTCCCGATTCGGTTGTGAATTTTCCTTATTCAAAAAGTATTTTAATTCATTATTATGTATTGTTGCTATTGTCGATGAATACTCTTTTGTTTAGTTGTGTACCTGTGTTGTCCTTAGCCGATATTTGCTAGTAAGAAGCTAAATACAAAATACGCAAATTCTCATCCAACTAGTTGAATACAGTGACATTCCTCAATGAATTGTTCTTTATCCGAGGACTTCAAATACCGACAGTACGGTTAATTTACTTTGGTTTTCGTTCACCAAAACACTTTTGGTGCAGCGTAACAAAATGTATGTGAGGATTTATCCGAGGAACTTCTTCAGAAGTTTTTAAAATACGATGATGGCAGGATTGTAGATGAGGATGAAGTGGTTACACAACGCGTGATGCGTCAGTTTTATTGCCTTTTGGTTTTTAAATCAGTCCACTGTTGTGAAACGGGATGTCCAAGTCTCTGAACCATTTACTGTTTGTAGGTGCGTAAGACAGGGGGCGGTCTGCTTTCGCCTATTCTGTGTGAATTGTTCATTGATGATCTTTTGTGTGATCAGAGCTTGGCCTTGCCTGGTTGTTGGATGTGTGGAGTAAATATTAATTGCATTGCCTATGCAGAAGACCTTAATTATTTTTGCACCCTCTCGAGGTGAACTACAATCACTACTTGATATCTGCACTGAGTGGACTACAAACAATTTTATGTTTTTAAATGTTAAGAAGTGTGTCTTTATTGCCCACGGTTGTACTAGAGATGAGATTGTTGCATCGTCTCCATTAGTGGAACTGAACTTGTGTTTAATTTTAAGTATCTGGGACATAACTTCTCCAGTTTTCTCCACGACGACATGGACATTGAGCATGCCTGCCAGCGTAGTTTTCTTAGATCCTTTAACAGCTTGTACAGCCAAGTTTAAGACTGTCGATTTGTATGTTTATGCAAAATTGTTCTCAGCTTGCTGTGCTTTGCATGGTGACTCAGTGTAGTTCATGGAAATCAAGAAAGCTCTTGATAGTTCATGGAAATCAAGAAAGCTCTTGATAGTTCATGGAAATCAAGAAAGCTCTTGATAGTTCATGGAAATCAAGAAAGCTCTTGATGCTGTTCTATCACAATAATGTCAAGATATATCTTTGTGTCTGTCTTTTTTGCTTAGCCATGCCAGTTGTATTGCAGCAGGGGTGTCGCCTTTTGAGGTTATTTTCGGTGGGCCTCGTGCAGTGGTATCAAAATCTGATATCACATGATAACAAACTTGTTGTTGCAATCTTGACATCTTCTGTGGGGACGGTAGGATGGCTGCAAGATCGATATCATTCTACTTTAAATGGACTCATGCTCAATACGGCTAACTTGCGTACTTTCTCTAGGAAAGATCTTAAATGTTACAGTAGGTTCTGTTTATAACGAACAACCTAGCGTACCAATAAAATGGTTCTTTATACAGAGAATTCTACAGATTAGGACGTTTTCTTACTCGCCATTGGGTAGTAACTTAGTTTTGTATAATCATCAGAGACGCACCATTAATTGACAACTTTCTCTCTTCCCCCCCCTCATTTATCAATGGAAGTACAGTTTTATTATCTGAAAAATTTTATTTTATTTTCTATTGGGGTATATTAACACTATTTATTCAAGAATGTTTTGATTTAAAAATTCAAAATTTAAAATTAAAAAAAATAGGCTACATTATAAATTTTGAATGGATCATCATTCCAATCCTGACGTACCTCGTTATCGATCAGTTGGCCTGATTGATGTTAAAAAAACATGGTTCGTCACTAATAGATTTTCATCGGAGCAAAAAAGAAGGAAGTTTTTTTCAAGATTGTTTCTATTCTTTTGTTCCATTCCATCACTTGAAAGCGTTCCTGCATCATACTGACCAATAACTGTAATTAGTAATGCAGTCTGTCAACATGTGAATTTTCAGTTAACGCCATGTGTCTATCGACTTACACATTTGACCTTCGGATGCGTTCACCTCACGAAATAATTTGTAAAAATAGCGTAAGGATTACTAATAAAGTAAAAATATGACACTAGACAGCCACTTCAACCTGGTATGTACAGTGCACCACATAATTTAAGTTGAACAAGGGTCTGATGAATTATCGTTGCTTTTTTAGCATCATGTGTGATATTACCTGAGTAGTGTTATTACCGTGGCTGTGTCTTTTTTTTTTTTGGGAGAGGGGGGAATGTTCACAGTTCTTTTAACTAACTTGAGCACAGTTAGCATGGTGGTGTTAAATTTGCACGTGTGATTGAAATCCGATCCTTTTGCTGGATGTGGAAGGGGAGGCAGAAGGTCCACAGTAAACAGGCGTATTACTCCAGTGACAAAAATGTTGACCATCAAAGCGGCCGTCAAAGTTGACCAAAAAAGTGACCATCACTTCTTATCAAATAGTTCTGGTCCTTTTGTGCTCAAGTTGAGCCTATGGTGCCGATACTACCGTGGACTGCCATTTTCAGAGTTGTACTGTACCATCCTGCAAAAAACTTGATGCTGTGCAACATTAGCAGTGTATCGAACAGCCTTAGTCATTACGCTTTGTTCCCTTGAAATATTTTATATTGTTTTACAATTACGCCATCTTGCTTGCATCATTTACCACCGTAGTGAGGCATGGGTGTAAAGGTTTGGTTTGTGTGTACAAAAAAGTAGTCATTTAAGTGTTTAATCTTAACTTAGTGAAAATGTTTTCTTTTTCCTTCATAAAGTTTTCATTTTGTTTAGGAAAATTTGCAACAGTTGCAGCAGACTCTTACCCAGGAAGTGTTTGGAGATCAAACACCAGGAATCAGCCAAACAATAACCAGCCAACAGACATTAACCCTCGAGCAACAGCAAGCATTCAGTCAAGCCTTTGAGCAGCTCAGTTCCAGTGCCTTTGGGTTACAGGTAATATTGAATACTATAATAAGTAATTGTCAGTGTGAAAGCTTCACCTTTCAGATCGATATGTATAATTTCAGATTTGGAATATGTGTAATATTTGGAATTGGACTATTTGAAAATGAAAAAAAAGATTTTGGTGGACTTCCGTTGTAGTTTTGGAACTTTAAAAATATGTAAATACATTTTTCTCAATGTAGAATTTAAGACTAATTTCGTTGTTGTGAGATTGTGCATATTTGAATTGGTGTAGGATAGTTTTGGAACATGTAAATTCTACACTGCTTTGGATAGCAACAGTACAGAATTTTGAAAAAATTAAGTGTTCTTATTTTATGTTTAGTGTCGGTCCAAGCTACCCACAAAAAAATAGTACCTGGCGTACCTAGCCAGCCTACGAAATCAATCCATGCTGACGAGTTGTATTAACTACTAAGCATAAAAACTGCGTTACAAATGGACGTGTTTACAAACAACACCAAATATTTACTGCTAAAATACCAGTTCTGTATTGAAATTTGATATTGAGAAAACATCGGCTGATACCATACGTGATTCTAATGCCTAATACACACAGGTTTAAGAAAGTTAAAGTAAAATTAAGTTAACATTTGTCGTTGAGGCAACAATTATAAAGACTTCACAAACAAAACCTGAAATTCTGTAGGCCTAAAATTTAGTGTCTAGATATTGATTGTTGATGCATCTGTCACAAAAAAAGGTGTAATAAAACTGTGATTTTCCAATGTTTTGATACCTGTAGCGCAAAACCGTTGCGCCAATGACCAGTGTAGCAAAACAGGCCAATGTCTGAGACCAACGTCGGTGCGTTTGTAATTTTCATTGCCAAAAATTAGTATTCTCTAAGACTGATAGTAATACTTACCATAATAAGTTTAACAAGTAATACTAGCATGCGAACAGGTGTAAGTTAGTCCTGAGAAAATATTCTTATAACGAATGCTGTTGCTACCAGGCACAAATGAACTAGGAGGACCACACAAAAATAATATTATAATAAATAAAACATTAAAACTAATTTGGATATGTGAATAATAATAATAATAATAGTTTAGCCTGACTACAACATCAATGATGAGGCACGTCATTGCCCCAAAAGTGCTTAAGCCACAAGTTTAGCCTTTCTGTAGTTAATCATATTCACATTAATCATATTCACAGAATGGTTCTTGTAAAATAAATCCAACCAAAACTGGTATAAGAGATACCACCAAGTATCCAAAAGGGTCGGCCTTTGAAAGTTGTGATTTCATTCAACCAGGGAAAGGCCGCCAAGGTTATTCCTATTAGCCAAGTAAATCGCACCGACTGATAGTTCGAAATTTAAATGAAAACTAGAATATTGCTACTCGCAGTTGCAATCTTCAACTATTCATTTAACATCCAAAGTATTATTCAGTGTGATTAACTTGGCTAATAGGCTTAACCTTAGCGGTCTTTCCTTTTTTGAAAACTTGGCGGCTTCTCTTATACCTGTTTTTGTTTTGGGTGGGGATCTCACAACTTTCATAGGTCTGTGAACGTACGAAAGGTCACACAATGTTATCCTCTTCTGTAATTTTTTTTTCATGAGGAATTTTATGTCTGTAAATTCTCACATTTACAATTAGTTGTACGTAGAATTCATGTAAAATACATGTATGTAGAATACATGTAAAATTCAACAATAATAGTGACAATAACAATTAATACATAATCTCATCTGCTTGTCGGCGACACACTAGCATGTGTCTAGATTAACCAAGAAACTTGGCGAATAACCAAGATCTACTTCTTTAAAAAAATAATATTTTTTTCCTACTTGATTAGACCCTGTGCTCACAATCTGCATTTTATTTCCTACTCTTTTTTTGTCTCCAGTAAAATTGTCCCTCATCGTCGTGGGGCAGATCGTCATGGGGCAGATAATGGAATTTGGATTTGTGCTCCGTTAAAAAAAAAACCCAAATCAAACCCTTGGAATAAAACAAAGGCACCCTTGTCTGTTAATGAGCCACATTTACAACAACAATATATTGATTATTCTGACATTTAAGTACTGAAACGATAAGCATACAACATTACAGCATGTTATAATCTACTGTTGGATGACAATGCAACAATGGTTAACACAATAATTTTGCAGCTACACGCCACTTCAGGATCACATGCTTCCAGCTGCAACCCCCTTTATCGAAAAAGTCACTTCCCCATACGACTCTTTACGTTTGTGCCAAAATTAAGGTTTGCCAACTTTCCCTATCAAGCTGCTGACATGTCTTTAAAAAAAACTGAGAAATAACATTGGAGCCGTATCCTTAGCTAGTAGCAAGCTAGCCAGTAACACGAATCAACGTTATTGAGGGTCCGTTTTCTCCATAAAGGACACGTTCCCACACTTTAATGTTGACGTATTCTTCATTACTGGACCCTAGACACCTGATTCCAACGATTTGCAAAGATTTCTACCGCATAGAGAATTTCCACTGTGGTGAAATCTGGTATATGCTTGTTCAAGGTAAATGACTCAGTCTGCTAGTGAGCCACCATCCAACAACAATTAAGCTCTAACAACAATTAAATCTCATCTACTTGGTGGCGACACACTAGCGTGTGTGTAGATATCTGTCCATGAAGCTGATTTTCCTTTTTATTCGTTTCTTTATTTGTAAATGTTATTTCTTTTTCAGACTGACCAACTACAGAGTACCTTGGATATTAGCGGTTTAGGTGGCACATTTACTCAGGCGAGGTCTGTTGTGGAAGAAGCAACAATGGCTACAGCTGATATTAGCACCATCTTGGAACAGCGCGACCCCGAATCGGGTATTGAAGATCAGCAAGAGATGATGCTTGTTAGCCAGCATCAGCAGGATCAGCAAGAAAATGATCCTGTGATGGACGTCAGTGAAGGAGGCAAGCGGTTGTATAGGTACGGGAACATATTGCTCATTTGAAGTTTGCTTGTTTATGGTGATAGTTGAGATCAATGATATATGTACCAATGCTAATGTTGTATGTTGTAAAGTGTACATAGTGTGGCCCAGTTACCTAGGACGGTGTTTTAAAGAAAATGTCGTGCTTGTACTAGTAAAGGGTTCTTGTGCTTGCATTGTGACTTTTATATTTTATATCATGGATCGTGTCATGAAATGCCAACATTTTTATCGCGTAAATATTATGCTCTTGTAATGTGACAATGCACTCAAGAGTAATTCAGAATTTAATAAAACGAATTCGCTACTTTCCTATTGTATTAGCAGTCATAAGGGCATTTAATGTCTGCAATAGTACTAGGTCCGATTTTGCAGCGTATTTTGTTACAATTAAAGTTCAGTTTTGTGGTACTTCAGTGTAATTTGCCGTGACGGATTTGGCTGTTGAATTCAATGACGAAGTCCCATTATCATTAAAATATAGTAATTCTTTCGACTTTTAACTGTTTTGGTTTCATGTTTGAGCAAAGCCAAATTGTGAATGATTTTGTGCAGTTTTTGAAAATCTGTCACATTGTTTTGTGGCATTTACCAAATTTTTGTGAAAATTAAGTGGGTGTTTTTGACTGAAGTTACTGATCAATGTTATCTACCACTTCACCAAAAATAATTTTTAAGAAATTTTAGTTGAAACGTTGTGAAATGTCTCCCATAATTGATTGTCAAACTGGTATCTTTATATTACATAGAATTTATTTTCAGTTGTCACTCGTTAGTCGTTACAAAGTGGATCTATCAGTTACTTTAAGTCCAATTAAACTTTACAATTGCATTTAAATTGCTGGTTCTGTTTCTTGGCTGATTTTGATTTTTTTTCATTATAGGTGTGGTTACTGCAGTAAAGCATTTAAGAAGTCAAGTCACTTGAAGCAGCACATCCGTTCCCATACGGGAGAAAAACCGTATCGATGTCAACATTGTAGTCGCATGTTTGGTTCGAGTGGCGTCCTTAAAGCCCACTTACGGACGCACATCGGGAACAAAGATTACAAATGCCATACGTGCCAAGCTAGCTTCACAACGAACGGTTCGCTCACGAGGCATATGATGATCCATACGAGCATCAGGTACAAATACGAAACATAAATACACAGCGTGGCTGTGGGAAGGTGACTCTTGCAAACTTGTTAACATCCTGAGCTGATGACCACGTGTTAAAACACAAGTAAAATATACCATCGTTCCAGTCATTCAGAACACTTAAAGTTGTGCATTTTCGAGTTGCTGCAGCACAGCAAGCTCTCTTTACAGCCAACAGTGTAGTGCACCAAAAAATTGTTCTTAATACAGAAAATTCTTATACAGTCCAGAAGGCCCCTTTATAGTGATCTGCAAGTAAAATAATGTCAGGTTTTTATGCAGATTATAAAAACGTTACAGATGAATATGAAACGAAATCGAGCAATATCTAGGTCAGGTTTTGTCGATACACTATTTTGTAGACTGATTCCTTATCAGGGTAGCTTTACTTTTTAGAAAGACTAGATAGACTTCGACACAAGTGTTTTTTGTATGGGGTTGTTTTTTATATGGAGGTTGTTTGTCTAGAGTGGTTTCCTCCAAATGAACAAAAGGTGACTAATTTTGAGGGTCCTCTGTAATGCTGTTGGCAAACATGGTGATGGTTTGCTAGAAGAAGTAGTGCTGCAACTTCAAAAATGTATATCCTCCAAATTCTTTCCGTGGGTTTGCTTTGTATTTATAGCATTTTATCAAATTTTACATTTTAAAAGGAAAACGAGCAACTTAACTAAACTTGCAGGTAACAACACTGTTTACCGTTCTTTGGGGCAGTAAGTTCGTAATGTAAATGAAGGTTTTTGCCGGTGTGGTGGAACCTAGGTCCTTACTGTCAAAGTTTGTCCGTGTTCCTTCTAGGTTTTGACTGTTAGATCCTTACTCTTAACATTGAACGTTCCGTTTTAGATTATTATATCTAAAACAAAACCCACAAGGGTGGAGGAACCCACCAAGTTTCACCCAATCAAAGTAGTGATATCAGAGCCAAAAAGGCTGCCACCAAGTTACTACATTAGTTGCCAGGCTAATTCCACCGAGTATTACATCAAAGATTAAATCAAAACCCTGACCATTGCTACTATCGGTAACGATGGTCAAGTTTTTGATTTAACATGTGAGGTAATAGTCGGTGGGATTAGCTTGGCAACTAATGTAGTAAGTTGGTGGCAGCCTTTTTGGCTCTGATATCACTACTTTGATTGGTTGAAACTTGGCGGGTTCTTTCACCCTTGTGGGTTTCGTTTTAGATTCTTAAATATACGTGAGTCACATCTTGTAACTGTCACATCTCGTAACAGTGCTACAGCAGCAATCACTTAATATTGAAACTTTCGCAACAAATTGGATGACAATTTTAAGCTCGTCTTCACCGTCTTCAAAAAATTTCGCTCAACTTACTTTTTTCTGTTGTTTCTATCGTTCTCTTTTGTGTGTCTTGTAGTATTTTGGGACACCCGCTTCCCTTCTTAATCCGCAACATGGTCTTTGAACTACGCTGTTAACCCGTCGAGGGCCTTGAACGTCATGCGACGTCTTCACCAAATGCTATGGCCCACCCCTTTAAAATGCTTTAAGGACAGAAATCGTGAAATAACCAATTCTCAGCACCTTCCCCCACTCTGAGGGGGGCTGTAACTAGGTAACTTCACGATTGATGCTTGCATTTTAAAGGGGTGGGCCGTAGCATTTGGTGAGGCCATCATATGGCGTTAATGACCCTCGAAGGATTAAGAAATCTTGACAGTGCCACAAATTGTTCTGTGTGAAGCATTTTATGTAGTCATCTGTGATTCTTGTAGTAGATGTTTGGCTAACAAAAAATTGTCTTTCAGGCCGTACAAGTGTTCATACTGCAATGAAACATTCCGTACCGCGATTCATTGCAAACGCCATCTGAAAATCCACCGAGGTGATTTTACTGGGGATCCTCAAGACCGTTTATATCGCCGTATTCGAGCATCTGTGATTCAACTTTCTGATGAGCAAACAATTCAGTTAGCGAAACAAGAACCTTGTAACTCGTCATCTGTGTCGGAAAAGATCCTTATTGCCTCAGCAGCTGAAAAGAATAGGATTAGTGAGATCAAGGTAAATTTAGGTTAAAGATAACTTTCTATGTGACCAATTACCAAAATCTAAAAATACGTAAACGAATTTTTACTAAACGTAAAATTTTTTTACTGTTATGTGTAGAATATGTGCTTGACAAGATAAACCGGGTGCACATGGTCTTTGTCACATTATTTGCTGTGGGATTTAAAAATTATAATTAAAATTTAATTACAGGGGTTCATTTTTTCAGTTTACTATTTCAAAAAAATGGTAAACTTCTTAAACATGTGATTTATGTATTTTAGTTAGCATCACCTCTTTACGCAGGGATTGATATTGCATAAAATTTTTATTAAAACTACATACTGAAATTTCCAAATTGCACAAGATTTGAGGGGGGGGGGAGGAGATTTGGCTTACAAATAGGTTTTGTTGTAATATGAACCAGATATAAGTTGGTTTAGTCTAAAGATCAGACGTTTGGGTATCCAATAAGACTGCATCGATACCAGTACTGGATCGGATCGGTTGACGATATTTGCGGTCTCGGTATCTGCAACTATCGCTGAAATATCCATAACTCTGGAGCCGTTCAAGATTATGACTTTCGGTTCGCAGATTTTTGCTCAGGAAATCACTGAGTATTTTCCTAGCAATGTTTTAACTATTGGTTATTATTTAAAAATTGTTTATTTTAATAATTATTGGACTTAGGAAGAAAAATACCCCGTTGATGAAAAATTGGGGATAAAAAACTTTGAATATCTGTAACGGTACCGATTTCGGCAAAATGTTAAGACTGATTCAGTACCGGTATCGGTTTCCATATCAGATCGTTAGAGTTGGTATCTGTGTAAACTTAGTTTCCAAAGAGTGATGTTCAATCAATGAAATGTCAAAACGGCAGATTATTGCAAAACTCAATGGATTACTTGTTACTGTCCAACGTAAATATTTGAATATAAATATATACAGGGTGTTTCAGAATAAAACCGACAAACTTCCAGAGCGTACTAAGAAGGTAAAGACGAATGAAAAGTCCTATACAACACTTATCCAAAAACGCTTTGTTACCGAGATATCGTCCTATTACACCCCAATTTTTTTATGATGGAGTATTTAAGTCATGGCTTAATTCGAGCCTGCCACTGAACGACTGTCCCTGAATGCCTGCAAGGTGCACGCTTTATAGTGACCTCATACACCATCTTGCGTGTTTAAGACCAAATTCGTAGCTCCACAAACTCCGATGGAGCACGTTGCACCAACCTGTGGCTACATTTCATGCTAATCGAATTGCATTCGAAACTGCAATACACGTCTAACTCTTGCCAAGAGAGTTGTTAAATAAATTAAAAAAAAACCTTAATATTTATTTAAAGGATAGCATATGCTAATAATTTCTACACACAATACTTTTGATAAACGTTCTCGTAATTGCGTGAGGACGAAATGTCCGGTGTGAACACTGCAGTATTATATCACAGCAGCCAGAGGCAGCCTGGTGTGTGTAGAGGCAGTCGGGTTACTGGGGACCAGGGTAACTTTTTTGGGAGACGTTTCGCACCTAAAGTTTCGTAACATCACTCCAGTAGCTTGGTAAGTGGTGGCGTGGGAAAGGGGGGGAGGGGGGGTTAATGCACTGTGGAGGTACGGTTTGTCCTTTTTTTTTTTGAGGGTGGGGCGGAATGGTGGTTGCGGATGTGCTCCTGCTTGTGAAATATGGTTTCGTTTAAAATTGTGCTCAAAGGTTGTATGCAGAGGTTAACGACTGGTTTTAGGGATCTGGTCCCCTAGCCTTTGAGCGAAATGTCAACAAATGGGCTTTTTTTTCCTTGAATGACGCAAGGCAGTGGCACCGTAGCCACAGCTAGGAAAAAGTTTCGCTGGAGGCCGGACAAAGCCTGAGGGGTCTGGGGGTGTGCTGTTAGCTCCCGTATGGGGTCCGGGAAGCTGATGCATTTTACGGTACATCACTGCCGTATCCGGCTTCTAGAGAGTACTTTTTCACATATTCTGGAGGAATTTATTTAGCATTATGACACATTTTGGGGTTTCGTTTGGGGGAGGGGGGTGCAGGTTCCTACGCCCTCCTCCCTTCACTGCCCACTGCACAGGGGCATTTATCTCCCCTCTCTTTTCTTCTGTTCATGTTTTGTTATTACTTTTTTTTGCAGTTAAAAAAAATGGGAGTCTACTTTACGGCTATTGGAACTTGGCTTGGGAGGGGGGATGGAGCGGGTTTAACGACCGTTGTAAATGCTCCGAGCCGATTCCGGAAACTGAAACTCTTTTAAGACATTGAAATACCTGATCTGCCCTAGGAAGGCATGCCTTTTGATAATGTTAACCATCGATCGTAAAGGCTTTTATAAAACTACCGTACGTTGCAACACGGTAATTGGGCCAGTTGGTTATCATTGCTCCCCCCCCGAGCAATGATAACCAACTGGCCAAATTATCAGTTGGAACAGGCCACTTACATTTCTTAGGAATAAAAAAAAAGGAACTTCTGCTATTATCTTTTGCTTTCTTAATTTAAAAGTAGCATTACTTCTAAGTTAATTTTCATTGTGGAAGCGTTAGGAGCTGCTGGGTAGTGAGAGGCTTTGAAAAAAAGCCAGGTCCGCTTCCCTGCAAAACGTGTCAATATACTGACATCTTGCAAGCTGCACCTATCTTGGCAAGATTAGTTGATATTGCAGTTTCGAAGTAATTCGATCATCGTGAAGTTTTCCCACATGGTTGGTGCACCTTGCTGCATCCGAGTTTGTTTTGCATGTGGCCACAGTAAGGCCAGATAGTAGTCGGACACAGGCTACTAAGCCATGACACAGGCTACCAAACTTAAACACTCGATCATAAAATAATGGACCCAAATAGGGCGATATCTCGGTAACCAAGCATTTTTGGATAGGTGTTGTATAGGCATTTTGACTTGATTTTACCTCCTTAGTATGCCCTAGAAGTTAGTCGGTTTTATTCTGAAACACTGTACATAATGTTTATTTCACTGTAAGACAACATTTCAAATGGTAGAATAATACAAAATAATGTTGAAGTTCAGAAGCGTATTGATGGCATCACCATACATGTTCTTCTAGGATAAACATGCTGAGCTTGCTGGACTACCCAGACATCCCCATCAGTGTGAACGTTGCCCAAAGAGTTTCAGGAAACCAAGTGATTTGATTCGCCACATTCGTATCCACACTGGCGAGAAGCCCTTTGCCTGTCCGACCTGTAGCAAGTCATTCACGGTCAAATCGACATTGGACAGCCATGTAAAGACGCACACGGGAGAAAAACACTTCAGCTGTCACGTCTGCCAGTCCATGTTTGCCACAAAAGGAAGTCTCAAGGTACACATGAGGCTGCATACAGGTATGTAGATTTCTCTTTCAGCTTGCCAATTATTTACTTTAACAGTTATTGGAGCGAGCGAAGCGACCGTAGCTCCTTATGCAGTGACTTGTTTGGGTTTCTTTATGGGAACATCAAGCAAAAATACTTAAAACCGAATTTGATGAAATTTTGCATGCTGACCAAGTAGAACTCTGAGAGTGCTTTTTTGTTTCATGTCAAAAATCGGGTATATTTTTTTAGTCGGAAATTAAGGAAAATTAAGAAATTGTTGAAAACCAATTGTTAAAAACAAATGGTTTGAAATCTTGTTTGGTGTGCATTAATTATAATAGCATGAATTTCCCATTGAATAACTAGTTATTCAAACAAACAAAGTATGCGACAATTTAGGGGATCAACAATTCTGGTTCACGAAAAGCATGTAACCGCATTATTATTCAACGAACAATTTTTTTATAATTGAGAATACAAGTGAAACAATTAGGGTAGAAAAGTTGTTAAGCATTCAGTACAAAAATAAAAAGGGAGGAAGAAAAAAGATGAAGGATGTAGGAGGGGAGGGAATGAAAAAGTAAAGGAGGGAGGGAGACGGAGTGGGGTGAGGGAAGGGAGGGAGTGGATGTAGGATCAACATTTCCCCTACCCCCACCCCTCACCTTGAGGAAACTGTCATTCCCCTCCCCTCCTACACGTTCCACTTCTGTATGTCAACATGTAATTTTGGGGGCCGTCCCAGTCTATTAAATGTGCTAAAATATATTGCTTTGTTTTGTGTTTTCGTTTGTAATTTTGTTGTGCAGTCCTACCCATTTATGAAATATTTAAGCAGCAAATATTTTAATTTGCCACGATGTGATCCAAGACACAAAATATGAAATGCACAATGCATACCCTTTGTACCAGTACACAAATCATAATTAAACGTTATAATTTACAGCAAAGCCATCCTCACAAATTAAAATTGCATAGAAGTTCCAGACGAGTGTCATTTTCCGTGGAAAGCAGTCAGGGCTCCTAGTCCTCCTATATTTCCTATACTGTATCTCCCTAATTTTAAAGAGGATGTTTTTTATATTTTATATATGTCTGCTCTGAATGAATATTGTCCTGTTTGTGGTGTGTTTCGTCATCGCTGTTTATTTGGAGTCGAAAGGAAGAACGTTGATGTTATGCATTACAGTCTCCATTACAGTCCCTATTAATCGTGTATGACTTGTTGTTGTTGCAGGTGCAAAACCTTTCAAGTGTCCGCATTGTGATCAACGGTTTCGCACATCGGGGCACCGCAAAAGCCATATTACCACTCACTTCAAGCCCATGATGGTTAAGAAAAGAAAGGCAGCTGCGAAGATTGAGAATGAGGAACAGCATCTAAGCCTGTTGGAGCAACAAGTGGTTCACCATCAGCAGTCTACACCTCTTCAGTTACAACAAACAACACAAAATGACACTTCTATGGTAAACACCCAACAGGGTTTGACAGTTGGCCAAATTAGCATTGATCCACAGTTACTGCAACAAAATTTAGTTCAAACACTTTCTGGCCTTTCGGTGACAACGGATTCTCTCAATGCCTTGGACACCAGTGGACAAGCATTACAGAGTTTAGAAGGGATACAACTTCTTCAACTCAATGGTTTGCTTGGGTCAGGATTGCAAATTACTGGTTTAGACCCTGCCCTAATGACGCAGACCATTCAAATTGATGCAAGCTTGTTGCAACAACTTCAGCAACAAGGCAACATCAACATAACAATCAATCCAAATATGTTAACTCATCAAGAGATGCAGCAGTCGGCAACGTTGCAAGCGGACTCTAACAATGTGCTCAACCAAAATATTGTTATCCAGCAACTGTCTGGCTTAAGTCTGCCTTCGTCTGGCCACCAGCAACTAGTAGTTCCAGTGAATCCAAATGCAGTTGACCTTCAGGGACTCCAAGAACACAATGTTGCTGGATTAAATTCTGAAAATCGAAATTTTGAATTGTCTCTCGATGCCCAGGGTAACTTAATAGGTACAGAAGCTGAAAGTGAAGTGTCAGTGTTGGGCGATGCTTCTGTTCTTACTTCCAACACACAAGTGCAGCTTCTCGAGGACAGTTCTGCTCACATTCACGGCATCACTAGTGACTCTGACGTAAACTTGAATTTGGACTTAACTGGTAGCGTTATAGGAAGTATCGATGCTCATGGAAATGTCCAAGTGACGCAGCTGTCGCAGTCCAACCACGACGAAGGATTGTCGTTGGTGCAAGCTGAGAGCACGCAAGACGAATCTGGCGTTAGTGATTCGCCAGCATCTGAAAGCGTCCAAAGAACTCACATGTGCGGTTTGTGTGGGAAAAGCTTCAAAAGAGCTGGGCACCTCAAGGAGCATGCACAAACTCACACCCCAAGCTCGGCAGCTAAAAACCAAAAATCTACTCCTCACGGTTGCCCATCGTGTGATAAGTGTTTTGAAAAACCAAGCCAGCTACGTCGCCATTACCGAATACATACCGGCGAACGTCCATTTGTGTGTCTTGAATGCAATAAAGCCTTTAACCAAAAGAATGCACTTCAGATACACATGAAGAAACACACGGGAGAAAGACCATATAAATGTGGCCACTGCGATTTTGCTTTTACCCAGAAGGGCAACCTTAAGGTACACATCAAACGTGCTCATTCATCAGTTGCGGCTAGTCAGGCGAGAATATTTGATGATGTCGACGAAGAAGAAAGCCTGCAAAATGATCCGGGATCTCAGTCAGTTTGCATTCAAGATCAGGAAGACGGTAATGACTTGGACCTTGGAGAGTACTTCACAAGCTGATTTGCATTACAGGTGTCAGGTTTTATTGGAAGAAGGAGACGCCAAAATAGTGATAATTTGTGTACAAAAAAAACATCAATACAGTCCTTTTTTCTCAATCATGCCGCTGCATGCCTAAAGACACATTCATGTGCAATGTGGTGTATATTTCTCTTTTTGTAACTAGTAAGTCAGTAGTGATAGTGACGAGTTTTTCACCAAAGGAATTATTTTTGCAAAGCTTTTTCTTTTTTATTAATGGAAGGTGTAAAACGACAACGACATTGTTATGAAACTGAAGCAGGAAAAGTGTATTGTCACACTTTTCATCTGCGGTTTGCTACATCGCTAAATTATACGTACCAAATTTAAAAATTTAATTATTTAAGCTGTTTTTGCAGGCGTAAAACCCAGGCATTTACCATACATTGTATTGATTATACACTTGGTTACACGTGTAAACATACAAATGGAAAAATGTTATCTGTAACATATGTGATGTTTTTATTGAGAATTAGATATTATCAATAAGGCTGAGCCGATACTGTTGTTTGGATCGATTCAGATTCAGATATCTAGGAAAGACATTAACAACACTAAAAAATAAAATGGATGCAGAGACTTGAAGTTTGTAATAAACATAAAATAATGTTGACTCTGACTGAACATTTAGTTGGTAATACAGATTTTTCAATTATGATTGTTATGCTGTAAAAAAAAAGCTTCTCGGGACCCTTGCAGGTGACTTTTTTGAGCCAAATTTTTTAAAGTGACCTGCAATATGTTTAGTTGACTAGGCGTTACAAACGTAGAATTTTATTTTGTATACATAGTGTAATTTGCAAATATTTTTAGAAATGTGATGTCTAAAAGTGCCCATGGGCATTTAACGGGCGAGTTAAGGAACATATTATAGGGGTGAGTGAGTTGACAAATTTTACAGTAGAACCACGATTATCTAATCACCTCGGTTATCCAAACATATGTATCAATCAAAAATTCAGCAAGCTGAGCTTTTAGCTAAGAAAACTCGAGCATTGTGCTTGTTTCAAATTAATTCATTTCTTGAAGCACTATGGGTGCATCGAATATTCGGTAATTATTCTGTATTCGGCCAAAATTTCAAGTATTTCTTATTCGGCCGAGTATTGATTTTGGCTGAATAACGATATTCGGTATTCAGGGGTGGTGCCATAGGGTGGGTGTGTGTGTGTGGGGGGGGGGGGGGCGGGAGTAACTGAAATTGACATTGGGGAACAGCTTGAAGACCTAGTGTACATGACGACATAAAATTCGTACAAATTTGGAAAAAAAGCTTGCCTTTTGTTTGCTAATAGTACTACTGTTGCAACCCCCATCATCTCCACATTTTAAGAGCTGTCTTAGTTAATACAGAAATGTCAACTAAGTATATACAAAACAACCGTATTAAGGATTCCAGCTAAGTATTCGTTGTTTGCCAGTGGTTAAATTGATTTGCTACGTTAAACCACCAACGCCAATAACATGCTACTTAGTTATGAGACACGTCTTGACCAGTTATCCCTAAAGAAGAATGCCTGATTCTAAAATCCAGCGTACAACCCGAAGTTTGTGAGAGATCCCTACAAACTTTGTTAAGCTTCCCCGTCATGTTTTCGCCATTTAAAGTCTGATAACAATGGCGAAACGAATACGGTTTCAGCAAGCGATAACAAAGTCTGATAACAATTAAAGTCTGATAACAATTAAATCCATGAAAATCGAGAAAAGAATCAAAATTGAAGACAGAGTTGGCGGCTTAATTTTCTAGTAGCCCTTTTTCCCTTAGCCCATTGTCACCGTGATTTAAAAATAATTCTCACTTAATTCAGGAACGCTATCTAAATTTTTCACTGTTTGAAAAGTAAGCTACAATACTATACCAACCGAAATTATTCTGCGTTAGTAAAAGGTAATATTGAAAAAAACTAATGTTTGAGCTCATCAGTTAATTGAATTTGTAAATAAAATATCTAAAAAAAACAGAATTTAGTCACGAGGCGTTTACGTCCTCTCATGCTGAAAATTATCTTAAGAAAACTGGCTGAAATTTACTAACAATATATTACGAACGCTTTCATGGGAAGCCAAAAATTGGCCCTCAAATAGTGTAAAATGCTACAGCGCTTCCCTAAAATCAATAAAAATCAATAAAATAAAATATTTTCTTTGCACCCCTATCGGAAAATCATTGACCCCCCATCTGAGGTTGTCTGGAACCATTACTGTCGGCACTTGGTCGATAATGATATTCAGTATTCGGCCGAATAATTTTTTCGTATAAATTTACACAATTTTGTTAATGTAAGAAAGTTTAGCTAAGCGTATTGTTTTTGATTTTGTAAGGAATTGTCTTCTAATATTCCTAAAAGAAGGACAAATTATGGGTAATTGCCTTTTTTCAAGACCTAATACAAAACTTTAGATTTTATGTGGGGAAGGGGAAGTTTTTCAATACACGAAATGTTCATTGTATATTTTTACCTCCATTTCGTTACGTTTTATCATGTGTCAACTAATGTGTCTACCCTTAATCACTATGGTCACATGTATTTATGAATATAGGCCTACGTTTAATTTACTGGTCGGTTAAATATTCTGAATACTTCGGTATTTGGCCTATTCGACCACTATTCGGTACAAGACCGAATAATTCGGCTGAATACGTCAATTGTTCGATGCCGAGTATTCGGTATATGGCATTCTGCAGTTTAACTATTCGGTTGTACATTCGGTATTCGGTCAGTTGAGCTTTTGGTTGCATATTCAGTATTCGTTATTCGGCAGGGTAAGTGTTTGGTTGTATATTCAGTATTTTGTATTCTGAAAATTTTATATTCGGGCATCCCTACCTTGATGCAAAATAATATACCGGTATAGTATTCATGTTAGTTATATTCATTATTTTTGAATCCTCGGTCTTTGTTAGTTAAGATTATCGAGGGTCTATTGAAATTTAGTTCGAGCCTAGTTTGCTGTAAAAAGAGTCACGTATTGAGTCGTCTGTAAAAAAAACATCCGAGTATAGAGCCTGCTATAAAGGAGTCTAGTATCGAATAGAGCTTTTAGAGTATTTGGTGAAAACAGTTTTGTTAGCAGTTTTCTTAAATTTGTTCGAATAATAACAAGTAAACTACACTTGATTGATTGTGTAGTTCCATGTTTAGAAAGGTTTTATCAGTTTTAACGATCCATCTTGAAAATACTTTCAATGGAAAGCTCTCGTCGAAACATTTTATTTGGTATATTTAACGTTGAAGGCTTTAAAACATTGACAGAGTTGTCACATTTTGACCAGACTTGAATTTTCGAGTATGGCTGTCTTCCCACCAGCTGAGCTCGAGCACAAATTGCGTGTTCAGCTTGGCTTGATTTTGTCGAACATCGCTCACCCCACACAAATTGATAAAATATTAGAAACTTAAAGTAAAAACCAGTAAGTGTAGAATGGGGAAATGGTGCATCCATTGTTTCATAAGGAAGGGATCAACTTGCATGTTTAAAGCTCTTGCTGTGTTAGTCTATCATTGCCAGGTCCTTATCGCTGGATTGTCATTGTTCAATGTAGATGAACTGTTACAATACCATATTTCATATCACATCGATTTTTTTTTTGCCTTTAAATCCTGTGAATAAAATTTCAATGAATAACTCAATTTTTATAATGCCAGGTCTGTTGGAAATTTGGGTGGTACTTTGGGTTGATATTTAACTTTGGGCGTAGGCTTCACGTTTTCTTCTTAATTCAATTGAACTCTAGATACTTGCCGTTTGTTAAAGCGATGGGTGTCGTAGCATTGATATTTACAGTATCGGCCCAGTCTTAAAACATGTATCGGTTACCGGTGATTCAAAGCCAATCCTGCAAAACACATTTAATTGGGGTTTAGTTGCTATTTTTGTACGCTATCAGTCCAAAGGTGTTAGAAGGGTTGGTGTGGATGGGAAACTTTGGTTGGTGGTAATTTAAGTGACTGTTTCAGTGAACTGTTAAAAGGTTAAAAAAACAAAAAACAAATCGAGGCGATAAAAAAACCCTTTTCAGTTAAGGTGGAAATTCTGATTGACACGTTGCACTTCTGCATCCCTTTATGTTAATTCGTTTTCGGTTTGATGTGAAGGTGTTCCTCACTGGTTTATAATAGGGAGGTAGCTGCTAGGGAAGGGGAGTCAAGGCCCCCACAGACAATGGTGATGGGGGCGTAATTAGAACCAATAATTTTTGTGGTGTACTTTTTTCTGCATATGCTATTTTCTTAGATAAACAATAGAAACTGTAAGCATATGCTACATCATAGACAAGAAAAAAAGTCAGTTTAACTTTGTCACCTTTTTTCTCTCCAGCAGGATGGTGTCGGGAAGTGTTTTGTACGCCTCTTTATGTGTTCTAGGTGGGATGCTGTGGGTTCAGGGGGAGGGGGGCATAAGAAGTATCACCAAGGGATTTATGAAACATGCATTTTAGTTGGGGGGGGGGGGGGGGGGGGGGATTTGCAAAAAAAAAAAAAAAAAACGTTTTTTCCCCCCAGAAAAAAATTCTAGCTACTCTTACTGCCCTGGTTAAAGTCTTGCCGCTGTTTTATTATCAGGCTGTTCAGTGCCAGTACTACTGAGATATCGGTATTGGATCAATTTTGCTCACACAATCAGTCAAATATTTTTTTTCCAAATAGTTTTGCCAAAAATTGACAAATTGGTCACTGCTGTTGATATCGCACCCAAACAATGTGTATCGGACCGCCTTATTTATTTATTTTGTAACAAATTTGTAACGACTGCTAGACCACTAATTTTCATTCTATGAAGGCTGTACGTAATTGCTGCAGTCCTGCGTTGTGTTGCGATGACATTTTTACCAAGCCAAAATTAAAAACATACGGACGGAGCCATTACTACAGAAGTCCTTGTAAATCTTGGAAACTAGGTAGGTTCCTTCACTCTTTGTCTGCTTTTGGTATGCTATTTATTGAGTAGTTTTGATATGGCTTGATGAATACAAGCATCTCATTGTAAGTTGCAATTTGCAGTTTGTGAAAGACTGACTTTCATGTTGAATAAATGGATTGTAAATTTAAAGACTCGAAATGGTGGAATGTGAAAGACATCTTTGAATTATGTTGTGACAATGTTATTTGTTAAAATGTTGAATGGCTTAGTTGTAAATATTAAATAAATACATTGTTTCTTTTTACATGACTTTGTCCTGGTTTTCGCATGACTTTTGGTTGGCACATTTTAAGGTGAATTTGCTTAAAGGGCAATTACATCCATTTTGACATGCATGTTTTACACAATAATTAAACACAAGAATTGCGGTAGGAATATGTTACGTACGTCCGATTCAACAATTTAATTACTGCATCACCAAAACACAATACGGAGACTGCCATTGTTTTGCTGGAATGCGCAGAAATAATGCCGACAGACGGTGCTTACCAATTTCGACTCGCAGCTGATTGAGGTAGCTGTGTTAGTTGTGAGTAGCTCAAGTGTCAGACTTCCTTAGCTGGCCGATGGTATAGTAACCAGCTAAGGCTGCCGGATGCTTGAGCTAACTCACAGCCAACACAGCTATCTCAATCGGCTGCGAGTCGAAATCGATAAGTGCCATCTGTCGGTATTATTTTCTGCGCGTTCCAGCAAAACAATGGCGGTCTCCGTATTGTACAGTAATTAAATTGTTGTATCGGACGTACGTAACATATTCCTACCGCAATTCCTGTGTTTAGTTATTGTGTAAGTGATCCAAAAATAAAACATGTATTTCAAAATGGATGTAATTGCCCTTTAAATGTCAATAGCCAAATTTACTGTGTTGCTTCTTTATTTTGGTTTCCGCATGATCCACTCCAGTATAGGGATTTGCTGGAGCATGTCAAACACCATCTAGAAATTGACAGCTATATGTTGGACTTTAAAAATCCGAAAACGGAGAAACACTGTGAGAGTTCACTTCAATATTGGACAGTACATTCATCACACATTATGATGAAACACAAGAAACAATATGGCATAGCAGTCTGAAAATTTTCGGCTGTTCTTGGAAGTGTTGGTGATGTTGGAGGACTTAAACTGTCTTCTTCAGGCTGTTTGGGAATCTTTCATACTTGGTACTCAAATGGTGTGAATTCAAGCGATGTAAACCAGAGTATCAAGGATTCCCATACAGCTTGAAGAAGACAGTTGAAGTGTTCTAACCTCACCAACACTCCCTAGAACTATCGAAAAATTCGAAGAGTGAGTTTTAGCATAATTTGCAAATTTGAATGTACTGTCCAACATATGTTGGACTACAGCAGAGATATCTTAACAAAAAAAAAGGGGAGGGAGTAAACTCTGTACTTAAGATCTGTTTAAGAAGCAAACAGATCATAAGTACAGAGTAAAGTAAAGTATGCCTATAGCAAGGTTTGGGTGAGTTTGGAACTGAAGGAATCTCCTGTATCCTAAGAGGAGTACTACAACTTCAATTGACTGCACTTCGATGGTGCTAGGTCCAGCCCTCTCGAATAGGAATCTAGTAGCAGTCGCCACTTTGGTAGTAGACCTTAGAAGGAGTAGCCATTTCACTATTTCTACTCGCTACGTACCTAATGAATCTTGCAGAATGCATGGTTTGTCTAATTAATGCCGTTACGAAATTGTACAATTTTCCCAGTTCCAGTATAATTGCAGAAAAAGCTGTTGTATAGACCTGAGAAAACTGAGCATAACCCCGCAACCCGTTCACGTCTATCTTGTACGGTTCTCGAGACATCCTCATTTGAGCGTCATTCTCTATTGCTGGTCGCTGTTGTAGTTGGAGACGGTTGGCTAGGTCTATTCGGTGTGGTATTTTCTATCCAGTCCGTGCCTAGGTAAAAAATTACTTAGCATACCGTAAATCCTCTGCCGGGTCTTCAATTGTAGCCGGGTGTTTTCCCAATCTTCAATTAGTAGTAGCTGGTCTCTAGTTGTAGACGAGTCAAAATAGCTTGATTTTGAAAAAATTCTATGAACATGTCCGTGACATTAACACCTTATCCAATGTCAGACATATGTTCGACGTGTATTGCTACTGTAAATTACCTTTTTAAATTTTGTAGTAGCTGGTCTTTAGTTGTAGCCGGTCTCTAATTTGTAACTTGGTCAAAATGGCTTGACTTTAACCAGTAGCGTGGGCTACGAATGGAGAATTTACGGTATTTGGCTAGAAAATAATGTTATAAAATGTACTCAACTATCTCGTCATCAGTGGCAAATTTTCAATCCTGCATTTGGAACTTCTTCAGGCAGAAAAAATATTTACACAATCTACCCACAAAATAAATAACGACTACATCGGATTGTCTTTTTAGCTGCAGTGGTCATTGGTTGTTTTATTGCCCCTATTGTGACTGGGACATCGGAGTTTGGTGCTTTTTCGCTGCTATGGGTTTGTGGGTGAGAAGAGGGAGGGCCTAAGTTGTTGAAGGCCGTAGTAAGGCTATTTAATGTTTCTGTGTGGCAATTGCAAGGGATTCAAATGCAAGTGTTTGACAGTTTCTTTGCAAAGAAGAGAATTCGGTACTTTCCAAATCGGTAAGTGGTTAGTGTTAGCATAAAATGCGAGATAAAATTGTTGGACTGCTGCAGTGCTTCCACTTACAGGGAATTTTTCCCTTTTTAGGGGGGAAAATTCTCTTCAAAGGTAAAAAAATATTAAACAGGGAAAAAATGGTGAAATTCCGTCTTTTATTTGCAAGTTGCAATTTCTGTAGTAACTCACGATATTTTCTCTATCCAGACCCGTCTTTTCGAAACTTCTACTCTAACAAATGCGTGTTAACATTTAAACCCTTACCCAACTCCAATTTACAATTTGGTTAGTGTTTGTTTCTCGTCTTTTGCTGGTTTACTAGGGCTATAATCACAAAAAAATTGTGGAAGTACTCATTTTTACAGGTCCATCACTTCTGGCATGAAGAGCAGGACAAGTTCGAATAAAATAAGTAGTCTTTTCAATTTTATTCTCAATATGTTTCAGAGGTGGCGTTCCTGTGCCATTAAAACAGACTCATAATTTATTTTTTTATTAAGAAATGATAAGGGAAGTAAAAAAAGAGAGATTTTTATTTGCCCAGGGGAAAAAAAAGGGAAATTTTGCCTTTACTCAGTGAAATTCTGTAAGTTAGAAGTGGAAGCACTGGACTGCTGTTTTTGCTCCGAATCTCGTGTTTCTAGTTGCCGTTCGGAAACATAGATAACCTGTGAACTTTTGTATTCTTTTCCTGATGGATGCTTCTTCCTAGAGGTTTGAAAGTTGTCTAGAACCGTCCAGCTGCGTAACCTCGTCTGCGCATGTGCGTGCACGATTCCTCAATAAAAGTGTCGAGGTGAGGCCTGCCTGCCATCTTTTTTTCCTCCAGCATGCACTGTGTACGGTCACACTTTGCCTTCTTCCGTCCAGCTTCGCCTTCTCTTCGCCCTCTTCGACTCTGGCTCAAGACTTCGCCTCCCATTGACTGTATTTGCCATGACAAGATCTCGAACGTCGGGGAAGAACCCTTCGCCCAAAATGGTCACTTCTTCCCATCAAGCCCACTTCTTCCAAACTGAACATTGTGGCCTGCCTCTACCTTGAGGTCAACCATCTCATTCAAGATCTCGACACGCAAAGGAATCTGGGAAAACTTTCAAGTCAACTTCGTCCAAGTCACACGCCTCTTCAGCCAACACACCTTTGGACTTCATTTCGCCAGCACAAAGACCGCTGACAATCAACTCTCCCACAACCACCTCGAACGTCGCCACCGGTCACTATCCGTTTGCCTTTCAGCCTCGGCCTACCACTTCGCCTCCAGCCACCGCCGCCTGGCGCCCGTTGTTGGTCAAATCCCACCTTCGCACCAGCAAATTGACGGGCTTGTCGGGTTGTTTTTGGTTGATTGACCAGCTGTCTATGCGATGATGGTGAAGGGGTCTGACCATCCATCAGCCGTAGGGGACGAGGTTCGCCATAGCGTCCATCTTTCCGATGAGGGAGTTTAATTCCTGGGGAGTGAAGTTTGTTTGTTTGCCAAAGAGTCGGATGTGTTGAAGGAGGTCCTCGATTCGATCCTGCGAGGGAGAAATTCTTGCCGATAGTAGATTGAATGAGGCTTGGAGGACTGTGAATGTTTGTGCGGGTGAAAGGCGTGACTTTGCGTAGTTCACTCCGAAGCCAAGATGGTTTAACAGGGAGATGGTCTTGTCTCTGTTGAGTTCCAGAGTGTGGGGATCCGGATTTTTGAGGGCCCAGTCGTCTAGATAAGCACTGGCTTGGATTTGGTGTTGGTGAAGCTTTGCCAGGATTGGTTTTAACATCATCGTGAAGATTCTTGGGGCTACATTTAGCCTGAATGGGAGGCAGCGGAATTAGTAGACCTTTCAGTCATAAATGAAGTGGAAGAGATGGGTGATTGATGGATGAAGGGGGACATGGAGGTAAACGTCTTCCAGGTCGATCGTGACTGTCCAGTCATTCCGTTTGAACGAAAGATGAATGGACTCGAGAGTTTCAATCTTGAAGTGTTCGTTGTGGTTATATTTGTTGAGATGGTTCATGTTGAAAATCAGACGAGAGCCTCCTGACTTCTTTGGTCGGGTGAATATGGAGCTGTAAAAGCCTGGACCCGGCTTGTGGCATACCTTGATTGCGTTGTTCCGCAGGAGTTCCGAGACTTCGAACGAAAGGGACTCTGTGATTGGTGGAGAGAACTTCCATGGAGGGGAAGTTTTTAGCGGCGGCTGAACTAGGAGTATCGGCCGAAAGCAATGTTTGATGATTGAAAGGACGTCCGTGTTGTGGGCGAGTTCTTGCCAGGCCGGAAAGAAGTGACGGAGTCTTGCGCCGACCCGAAGGCAGAAAAGGCGGGAGGCGTCATTGTTGGTTTTTGCGAAAGGAGCTCCTGCTCCCTGGTGACGATTGACGGCTTCGACGGTCGGGAGTTGCGGCTCGCTTCTGCTGATTGCGTTGACCGGAGCGGGAGCGAGGAGGGTCGGGCCGAAAGGGCTGCTGATTTCTTGGCTGCAAGGAGGAAATTTCATTCGTTCGGACTGAGGGTGATGTAGGTGTGGCCTTGGTCCAGTCGTCCGGCGGAGGGCGGGAATTGAGTTGCTTGTTCTTTTGAAAGGAACAGTTGGACGAAGGGTTGTGTTTTTGTAGTTTTGGTTTCCTTGAGATGTCCAAGTGTGGGGCTAGGGTTGGAATGAGACCACGGAAGAGGGTGTCTGACTCGTGAATGGGTTGGTTGCGGAGACGATGCCGCGTGGAGACGTTCAAGTTGTTTGCGGACGAAAGGGCTATTTCCCGGAGAAGGAGGGTGTTGTTGAAAAGGGCTCTGGTTGCCCAATTGAAGGAGTGGTAGGTTGTGAAGCTTGCTTTTTGGAAGAGCTGAGAGATCAAGGACGAAAGGTTGCGTATCTCATCTGGGCTTGCGTCCGCGGAGAGCTTCTCACACAAGGCGTTGACAGCTGTGTTGAGGACGTCGGCCTGAGAAGCGGCTCGAAGGCTCAGCCGATGGCATTTGTCGTCCTCATAGAGAACGAAGGTCGGGATTTCCGCTTTCTTAGGGATGGAGAGAGCAGTGCCGAAGTCCATCTTGATCTCCTCGCAAAGAAATTCGCATTCGGAGTACGTGTCAAAATTGTGTGGGTTTGTAGCGCCGTCCCCGAGAGGGCGATAGAAGCTATTTTCACGGCTGGGATGTGGGGTCGTTGGTTTCTTTGTCGAGGATGAGGGGGTCACCTTTGCCAAGGAGGGAGCCTTCGTTCCGAAGGAGACACGTCAGAAGGGTTGTAGATTGGCCGAGAATGTTACGAGGCTTGGAGTCCTTGTCACGAAGGGTGACGCTGAACCCCGTCTTCAGGCCCCGGTTGATGACTGGGGCGTCAGCTGACTGTGATGGCTTGAATAAAAAGCAGTCTGGGACCGTTTCCTCGACTGTGTTCAGTAGCGCTGCAAATGGCAGAGTCGGGTCGTCGGCCGAGTCGTCCGGAAAGTGAATTCGTCTTTCGGGCGTTGGAAGAATGGCGGACGAAGGGACCGCTAAGATTGCCGGTATTGGGAGTGGGTCCGGCACCAGAGGTTCCTTGGCTGTGGGAGGAGTGGTGGTCTTTCGTTGTGGTTGTCCTTTGTAAGTTATAAGTCATAACGAAGGGACGAGAGATCCCTGGGCGCTGCAGGTGGGGTGCGTTGACCAGCCTGGAGAGGAGACTCCAAAAGGGCGTTTTCAACGGCGAAGGGAGCATCGATGAACGACGCTGGAAGGATTGGTCTGGCGGCAGCAAGATCGAGGGCAGAACCCAGAGGTTGCCAAGAGCGAAGGAAGTAAGAGTACAAGGATGAGCGGCCAATGAAGCGGGAGCTTCGGGAGCGGCGGCCGTCTTCGGTTGAATCCAAATTCCGTGCGAAAGGCGGGGAACCTCAAAGCGAGGTGGCATTAGACACCTCTGGAGGAAAATGAATGCCGAAAGCGTCCACGCTCTCACTTTTATAAGGGAGGATTGTGCCGCACATGCGCAGTGGGACATGCAAACAGGCGCCTGCACACCGGAAGAAACCTCAAGGGGAAACATCACATTGGGAACAATGTAATGCTAAATTAACAGGTTAATATGTTTTGGCAATAAAGAAAATAATTTCACCGTAGGGCACATAGTATTTTTTTTGGGGGGGGTGGGCGGAGAACTACGCAACGGTTGGCATCGAAACTGACAGCTTCAAAATCTTGTAAACATTTACATTTATGATTCTGGCCCCTGATGTCAAGAGGTTTTTAAAAATACTGACTGCTGAAAGTACAGTTCTCGAGCTCTACAATGTATTTTCTGATAGTTTAGTAATTTTCTCTCCTCACTCCCTCCTCATAACAGGACCTAAAACTTAATGATCCTCGCCCCCTTCAAGAGGGTTCTAAAAATGCCATGAGAGGTTTCTTGAGGGTTGGGGATAAGGATGTTGGGCCTGCTGTAGAAGTTTCATTAAACGATGATGGGTGAAAATTCTTTGGCACGCGTAAGATTGAGTAACGCAAGCTTCGACGTTGAAGAATGCCTATTAGAAAAAATTTACGACGAAACTCCCCATTTACAAATGAGTTGAAACGGAAGAGTAACGCATCTATTATCAATCATTCTCGACAGAAGAGCTGCGCCACAGAATCCTAAAATAGAAATTACGACCACGTGAAATAGCACTAGGAAACTCATTATATTGTACGGGATTATGACACGTCTTGCCCACAGCTCAACTGAACTGCAAATGTGACAAAGGTAGTACAAGAGATGGATAAGGCAGCAGAGTATCGCGTTTCGCGATGGAATTCTTGGCCGTCAATCACTTTCGGCTGGATTCACGAACACACCTGGATTAAGACCACTGAGCCTTGGTCTTAATTCAGGTGTGTTCGTGAATCCAGCCGAAAATGATTGACGGGAGAGAATCACATCAAGATAATTTTTGGCTACACTCTAAGGTCAATGAAAATAGTATGTTGACATGCTACTAGCTGGCGCCAGATGTAATTAGGTCTCTATTTTTATAATATCTACTATCTACTATCTACTATCTACTATCTACTATATTAATACCGTAAGCACTCACGGATCAGCAGCATCATCACCATCTGCAACAGTTAAATTTCTCAGTGATAGGGTTTTCGTTTGTAGTCTTCAATCAAACTTCATTGTGACTTTTCCGGGGCTACACCTAAATATACGTGGGAATATACGTTATTTGATCCCACCTTTCCATTGGTCATGCAATTAAAAAAAAAATAATTTTTACCTATATGCAAGCTTTTTAAATTTTATCTTGTATTAGTTTCCCCCCCCCCCCTTCGCATTCCCTATCTTTCAAGGTTTATTTTTTTATAGTTTTTATTTACCCACATTTTAAACGCAGCCTCTATTAAGGCTGGCAGTCAGCGATCCTCGGGATCCTTGCCAGACCTGTTGCTCCGGCAACAAAATTATTATTAT